>JAULBM010317119.1:0-13761 GCA_032357055.1 Geukensia granosissima | reverse complement strand
TTCCATATTCAAGGGTGCCAAAATTTTTTGGCGTATTTGGAGGGCCAAAATACCACATTCGTGGCTCTACCCCTTTGTATTTGTATTTGTATTTGTACTTATTTTTACGGCATTTTCATTTGTATTAGCCAAAAATAGAGTAAGTCCTACCTAACTGATAGAGTCTTTGGAAAGCGTAGTCTTCCAGGGTAAGAAATAAGATAAATTTTAATATTGATATCCTTCTTGCCCCGTGTTTTAAATACTAACCATTGCTGTTCAATGGACAAATTTATCTATATTTCATTACCATACAACTATTGTTGTCTAATTTTTATATCACCCTATTGAAAGTTTAATTTTCTTCTTTTTTGTCAATATTCTGGAGCTTGTTATATTTAAAACGACAAGTGCAATAATTTAAAACGTAGATAATTTTAACATCTTTTATGTTTGATTGTTAATTAAAGTAAATATTTAAAATCAAATACTATACTCTTTGTCAGGGTTTGCTGAAACGAGTAAAACGTTATAAAAGAAAAACTGTCTGTCGGATTCTTATAAATTAGTGTTTATTTTGTAGATTGAAAAATGTGCAAGTAAGTTGCAGTATCACGATGTATTATAAGCTGCGCCGAGTTTTAAATTCTCTACAGGGATTTTACATTATTTAGTCCGCCATTTGTATGCCGGAAGTGGCTCTTTGCACGCGCTAGCCCGCGACCGAGTGTACACATTTTCAAAGCTGAATAATAATTAAGTAATTAAACTAGGATGAGATAATGTGCAAAAATGGTTTGCCCCTTTGGTATCTTCGAATTCCTTTTGAGGCACACTTAATCTTTATCAAGGGAAGTTTAAAAATAATTCCGAATCTCAAGAGAATGTCCGAATAAAAGAAATGTACGCAATTTGTTAAATAACTTTATCTAGGTCAAACTTAAGCGCTCCCACCCAAAACGAAAATGGCCGAACCTCAACGTTTAATCTCCGTAGTGAAATTCACTGGCAGATAATAGAATGTAAAACGTTATTTCAAAGCATAAAATACCGTTAACTGTGGAATAATTCTTACTTTTGATTAAAGATGAATTCAAAGGCAGAAACATACAAGTAATTTTATAAAGCTAAAAAATCACAATCCACATAAGCCTGACATAGAGTTAAAAACTTTGATCAGCAGATGAAAGGGCATTAACTCATCTTATTTTTGCAGTGTCCATATTACTCTAGCTATAGTTTTTTTTAGTGTAGTGTTTGTGTTTACTGTTTCTCTTTCTTATTGTTTGCCACTGTCTTGTCTGTCGTCTGATTTAATGATGTACCTGACACAAATAGACAAACGTTGATTTAGATAGTCCTTGTGCGTTTTATTATTTATTTTAATTTTCATAAAATAATAATGATAATTATAATAAAATGAGAAAGGTGCAATCTTAAGAAAGCCAGCAAATTAATAGAAATTGTGCCGTCAGCATTAGAGTTGTCTATTCCGACAACGTTGTTAATTTTGTTTGTAATCTCGCGAGATTCCGCCATGTTGACCAACGTTGTTTGGCATCTTCAAAGTGCTATACAATCATTACCACATTTCTACCATACAGAGCTCGCTTCGCTCGCCTTATGATAATAAGGATTATGAATTAAGGCAGCAGAACATTATAGCATTTCGGTATTTGGTTAATTGTTATTTTTCTGTACATTTTTCACTTTGACTCCTGGCATTGCTTAAGAAAGAATATGGAATATGGCATAGAAAGGTACAATCCACATCTTACATAAGTAAATAACAAATATTCAAAGCAAATACAAATAAAAGAAAAAAGGAAAGGAAATGAAAGGAAAAGAACATGATCTTAGAATCTGTGAAGTTCTTCACAAAGTCGGAGAATGGTGGTGCTTCGGAAGGTGAAACATCATCTGTGTGACATCCGTCATGAAACACTTTACGTCTATATCGGGTTAATGTACATGTGTTAACTTCATTTCAAATTAACAGTTTCACTGATACCCCACGGATCGATTAATTATTAAAGCCAACCATAGAAATTTAGGAAAGGAAAATATTACACTGATCATGTAGTTTTTATCATGATTGATTTGCATTGACATCAACTATGTAGTAGAAAATACAGATAGAATAGTTCATAAGTTTATTAAGATAAATTTCACATAACAAAGTCTCGAAATTATATATTCAAGATAAAATAATGTTAGAGGCAATTTTTGTTTGAACGTTTTGTTAATTCTGTAAAATGCTCTTATTCTACCTACAAAACTTTGCCTTACTGGTATTTTTCCCCATTTTTGCCGTTTCTGCAACGAGCAAAACATACGTTTGATATAGTAAAAAATCGGCATATCTGAGATTTTTGGCAAGCTTCCATGGTTTCATAAATAATCCAAAATTTCATATCAATACAAGATAAATTCTAACATCATTATTATATTGACGATTTTCACCATTTCCTCCCCTGGGGTATCTGGTATTAAAGTCTTCCGAATGAAAGTTAAAAAAAACATGTCCTTTTTCAATTGCTCAAGTTATTGGCGGTGTTAAATAATAGTGGAAAACATTTTACCGGATACTTACGGGCTTATCTTTGTAAGATCGTGCAAAACTTACAAGCCTGGGAGATACAATTTACAAGAAATTCACTGCAAAATTTCATGCAGGGTTAAAACCTTTGTAAATGTTTTAGGTCATATCTCCTTTGAACAGACAGTTTGGCAAAGTTTACTTTTTTTTCTGGAGTGTGTACCTTGAAATAAAAAAAATGTGTAGTTTTTTTATGTTTATCACTTTTCACGAAATTTGCATGATTCTAATGTGGACTGGTACTAAACAGGGTACACAGAAATAGATAAAGTGGTTAAATGTTGGCTCACAAATCCTAAAACAAATCCATAAGAGCAAATGAAAATAAACGCAATAAAGCATTTTATCATTGTTATTTGTATATTTTACATTTACTACATATTGTATATTATAACATAATATTGCAAATGGATAAAGTATTTTACGCACATACTTTAGCGATATCTCACATTTACTATTATAATATACCGCCGAGTGGCTGTAGTCCGCCCAAACTACCCCCTCCTAGATCACCTCCCAGTCCTCCTGTGCTGTTTCCTTTTATGAACCGTTTCATTTGTTGCGTCATACACCACATGATTGCATTAACCAATGACATGACGGCTGACGTCAGAGCTAACCAAAACTGCCAGTTTATTTTATCGGGATCCTTTGCACCGAAGATTATATTACCAATTAAAATCAAACCAACTGAAAGAGATGGAAATGTGCATTAAACTGGGGACAAATCTTAAACCCTATTCTCTGTGTTTTTATCTATATTTGGTTATAATTATTGTTACATTTGAATGGAAACACAATATATTTATTCGGTCCCTGTTGTTTTTCACTGTATATTTCATATAAACGACATTTTTTTTCAAAAAGTCGTTTGTTATCCGATTTCAATACAAATTTTCACCATTAAACACAGAAATTTTGACAGTTTCATTGTGAATTTTGACTTAATTTTTGGGCTTGTAGATTGAAAGAAGCAATAATCTAAACAGAAATTTCCTTAATTCCCTATATATTTAAGTAAAATTGTCATATCAAGTTTAACTCTCTGTTTAAATCATCAGTTCTTTTAAAACAACAAATCAGAAAATAACATGAAATACGTATACTCACAAGATGCAGTTTGGAAAGAAAAGTTCATATGATAGCATTCACACTGACAACATCCTTTCGTGTAATACATCATACAAAGGTTGATGCCGTCCCAGATGACCAAGAATAACAGACAACATGTAGCTACAACAAACATACCGAACGCAGCTTTCAGGGAGCATGCTAAAACGATAAGCATTCAATTCACTATAGCGGATTGGTAGTTGTTAACGAGAATCTATTTATGAAATATAAACATTTTTATAATGCCGCATTTAACGATTTTTTAAAAGAATATATTAAAGTGAATCTGGTACGAGTATAAAAATCATCATTTGGAGACAACCACAATCAAAATGAAATTTTTTTTTACGATAATAGGGAATTAAACAAATATATTAAATTTAGAGTTTGCCACAGTTTGTTAACTTTATACCTTGATCACTCATCAGAATATTTCCATAATCCACTGTTATTCCAATAATGGAAGATAACATGAGAAAAAACGTGAGAATCGAAAGAATTAAACTGGTGATTCCGCGACAAAGGAATATTCCTTTTTGAACACGGTCTTGTGGCCCAGCTTGCATTTTGGGAGTTTACTTATCAAATTAGTAATCTTAATTGAAGGTTTATCATAACCGTTACTGTTCATTTCCTTTTCGGAAAAATATTAATCATATTTTTGTTGTTTTATTACTTCTACGGAAACAACATCTTTAGTTAGGTATGATTGTCCTAAAGAAGGACATAACTGCGTCAATCATATATATAATCACTGCAAGTAAATATAATGTTGAGAGTTTGGCATTTGGTAACGAAGGGCAATAAACAATACGTCGAAATCAAACAAGTTATGTCCGCTACGGAAAATAATGATTTTTATTGAATGATTTAAAAAATATATATATCTGAAATGTGATGTCAACGTTTTAGACTTGTAGTGCGCTTTGATTATATAATAATGTCAATAAAAATGAAGTTATATTTGGAAACGGCAGCTTTTCCCAGAGAGCCATTGCGTATAAAGATACGCCAAAAAACAGCAAAGTTATCACTATAATTCGAACGAAACATTCTAAAAAATGCTGATAGTGTGACGTATGAAAGTTATAATTCTTTTTAAATTGAAGAATTTTTCGTGTGAATAACCAATCTATGTGACAAGTCGAAAATTTCGATATTTATTGAGGTACTTTGACCATAACACCTCAAAAACTTCAATATTCCTTTATTATCAACTATTGTATCACTTAAAATGAAACCAAAAACGTACGCGTCATATGAATCGAGTGAGAAGGTCTGAACAAAACAAATGTGAGCAATAGTTATTTAAATCATGCAGGTGGTGATTCACCGTATCAAAACACTCACCAAACTTTAACTTGTTTTAAAGTAAGAGAATTTTTTGTATAAATAACCAGCCTTTGTTTGCCTTTTGAGCGGTGTACTTTTGAGATATATGTACAAAGAATGTTCATGATTACGACAATTTGCAAGCGTTATCTTTCTTGATTAAGTTGATTTCATAAAGTTATTAATATATATAAAAATACCATTCTTATCAAAAGTACAAGCCTTGACTGAGGAACAGCTGTAATCGTGTTATCATATGAGGTATGAAGTCTGAAAAATCAACTACAGCCACACCATGTATCACTTCACCATTGATATTGCATAGATTTTTTAAAGACTGTTTCTTTAATTACTTTATCTAGGTCAAACCTCCCGTTAAATGTCTATAAAACTTCAGGGACAGACAATAGTATGTTAATTGTTATTGCATAACTTAAAAAACAAACCTTAAACTGTGGAATACTTCTATCTTTTGATTAAAAATATATCCAAAGGCAGAAAAGCACATATATTTAAATATAGTTTAAAAATCACACTTCACAAAAGCTCGACATAGAGTTATAGGTTCAAATGAATCAGTATGTTACGACATACAAAAACAAAAACAAGTCATAAGTTTTGGGCCGTTTTGAAATCTCCAAAAGCGTGAGGGTTGATAGAAATTAACTTGCAATATTCAAAATCACGTTTTGCATTAATTATTCTACCAATCTTTTGTACTTACAAAACATATAATTGTATATGAAAACCATGATCAAATTATAAGTAGATCACCAGTAAAAAAGCCTTTTTAGGGCTACATGGTAGTATACCAAAATTCTCAATTCCATTACATTTCATCTAAATCTAGGCTAGTTGTCTGTTTCAAACTGATAAAAATGCCACTTCTAAGCCGAAAATTTTACTGGATTCCAAAGCTTCACAAGTGTCCTTACAAACAAATTTATATTGCAGGGTCTGCCTATTGCTCCACAAAACCCCTTCTAAGTTACTGACAGTTATTCTATCAACAGTAAAAGTTGGGCTCCAGAGTTACTGTGAACCAAGACATTTGAGAAGTGGCGTGAATCAAATGTGGATTCTAAAAAATTCCAAAGATCTGTTATAATGCCTCAAATCAAGGTTCCTTACCTCATGCAATAGCATCAAAACATTTGATTTTTCCACCATGTATACTACTATTCTACGTTCATAACTCAGAGAAAAATTAAGAGCCTTAGATCTCCTCTGTTTTGTTTAACAAAAGATGGCAAACGCAGATTCAAATATTTGGTTCTAGGGAGGGACAAACCTTATTTTGTTATTTACCACTCTGATTCTAACAAAAAGTATTCAGAAGATTACATTTGCGGAATGCTAGATTTCTTGATTGGCAACATGTTTGTAATGTTTGGCGGGCGTGTGTTTCAACAGACAGTCGGCATTGCAATGGGGCTAACTGTGCATCCCTTCTCGCCGATTTATTCCTTTATTCGTATGAAGCTGACTTCATACAGAGCCTTCTACAGAGAACAGAAAAAAAAGTTAGCTCAATCTTTTAGTTTCACGTTCCGCTACATAGATGATGTCCTTTCACTTAATCATTCTTAATTTTGTGACTATGTTGACCTCATCTATCCCACTGAACTTTAGATATAAAGCAGACATTTCTGTTTCTGTATAGTATCCCTATTCGATTTATTTGTTAACTTGTTTTCGTCCTGAATATGCATGCAATATTAACCTACATTTTCCACTAAATACAACATGTACCAAATATTAGGGCCGTATACTTTTTGTGTTTTGATTCAATAATGCAGACACCTCTCAGTATAAAATTCAAATGTGTAATTGTAATACTGACGACTTGTATTTTATTTGCAGTAAGACCGATTTCGATAGTCTTATGAAGTGTGGATGTGTTCTTAATTTTCCAACTTTTAATAATTTGGTAATAGGAGGCCAATAAAGAGTTAAAAACTGACTAGGTGTGTCAGTGTTATTCAATATTTGATAATTATATGTATACAAAAATGACTTTTGCAGGTTAGTTTCTTCTAAGCTTTACAGTGAATCCTGCATATGGTGTTTTACATAAAGTGTCAAGTTTATTAGATTTGGAAATCTTTTGGCTTTAGTTTAGATTATACCTCATATTTCATACTAAGTTATTGGTTGTCTCCGCAGAATCCAAAATAAACAAGAATATGTTGTTTCTTCAGTTTGCTGTGTTGTCTTTTCATATGGTTGTTGGTGCGTAGTACCTGGTCAGCGAAGTGGTTCCAGAGTTTTCGGTTTGGTCTTTATCTCAAGATTCCGACAGGTTATCATTAAACGGGGTGTTGTTAATATCTATCTGCTCGGCATCTTCAATTGCGTTGAAACTTGTTTGGTATTATTGGTAGATTTGCAGCCCCTGGAATGAGGAGTTTGACATCGGGACTGTCTAGATTGGCTGTTTGTTTTTACACTAAATGTGTTTTACTGCATGCTTGTGGTAGATGTAGTGTCCGAATTTGGTGTTGTTGTCCTATTGTGTGTTTGTAATTGCTGGACAAATATTACTTCCAGTAGCGTCTGTCTTCACATGGAATGTCAACTATGTACTGATAATCGTTCGAGACGAAATATTGTACGGCACCTAGCATATTATACATTTTTGTTGTACAGTAGAAGTCAATTGTGCAAGTAAAACAGATAATTCATAATTTGATAAATAACATTTTGATAAAATAAAATCAGCTGGTGTTAAAGTTTTAGGGAAAAAAATATATCATTTTTATTGCAGTAGATATTTTGATAAAATCAGAATATTTGTCATTATTTAGCCAACAAAACGAGGATCTTCAATTTGATCACTTATCAAATAATATATCTACAATAAGTTTTTGCAGATTTCGGTGTACCTTATCTACCAGGTACCTATTACAAGAATTAGGGCAACACGTTTAATTGTTGATTTTTTTGTATTGAACAACAATGTCATCGTCACTATAAAGTCCTGTTCGATCAAGTTCATATCCGGTGACATGGAGGGCCATGGAAATGTTTCAATGGACTCTGCTTCAATAAAGTCCCTTACAATCCGTGCTCGATGTGGCCGAGCGTTGTCATCTTTGAACGCTGGTCTGTCTGCAAGTGCATGATTCTCAAAATGAAGCAAAACAATGGCTATCCAAGATGTCATCTCGGTATTTTTTGCCATTCAGGGTACCGTCAATAACCTGTAACGGATGCTTACAGTTATTTGTAAAGCAGCCCCACACGGTTACGCCACCGCCACCATATGCAGTAGTTCCATGAACGTTGTTGCTGTTCAGTGGTGTATTCCGTTCCCTCCAAACACGCATTCGACCGTCCACAGGCTTTAACAGGAACCGGCTTTCATCGGACCAATGAATTCGCTTCCAACTACGTAAGTTCCAGTGACGATGGAGTCTAGACCACTGTAGGCGTGCCTGGCGGTGTCTACGAGTTAATTCTCTGGGCGTTTCACTGGTCTACAAGCACGCAAACAAAAACTATGCAGCCTGCGAACAACAGTTCTTACACTTATGCGACCACAAATCGTCCACATACCCCACAATTGCACTGTCAGCCTTCGGCGATACTCATTTGTCGTCTTACCATTTCAAATAGCTTTTTCAAATAACCATTAAAGGAAAGATGTACATGTAATTAATTCAAAACAATTTTGTGTTAAATTTGAAAGCATTATTTGAGCAAAACAGGTTTTTAAAACCTGATTTAAATGTTAAATGATTTATCGATTGACACCTTACCTGTATTTTTCATCAAGGCATTGATAGTCAATTTCATGAACATGTATTAAACATGTATTAAATGTTTACTTAATCGCCTTACTAGAAAAATATATTGGAAAATACTTTGGTGATGCTTAACTTCTGGCGGAATGTATATATGCGTAAACCAGTCGACAAAATTGCATGTCGATCCAAGTGAAGTTTTCCCATTTTGATCCCGTAATCCCCAAAGAAGATGAAGATATTTTGTTTTGTTAAACTTCAGCTGCAACTGTACATAAGTGGTAATAATAAATTGATGTCCTGTGAACAACGAATAAATCAAATCGGCGCACAATTTCAACTCTCTTCATTTTGTAGTATTGATGCCACATCCGATGTATTTTTTAAAATTTTGCATATACGACCTTTCCTCGATTTATTGTTCTGCAGTACTCCGAGTTCCAAAAAACCTTTGTAAAATAAAAATAATTTATATTTGGAAAACATACACAATCAGGGGCGTAGCTAGCCCAAAATGATGTGTACGCAAATCTGAGAGAGGGTCACTTGTTACTTTCTCCCGCCTCGAGGATGCGGCCTTACGACAGGGGGTCTGGGGTAAATGGTGTAAAATCCTGCGTTCTCGCCATTTCCTGGCACTAAATATGATGACCATAAACCCAACTTTTTGACTAAAAATCAAGCTATGAAGAAGTAAATTGAAAAATAAAACACTGAAAACAGGATGTCCCACCCCGCTATGATAGACGTTAAAGACGGGACGCAGTACAACTTACATTTAGACCAAATATCAAATAAGACAATCCCATGATCCGACACGGACAAGCCGAAAAAAATTTGAAGAACGGGGATCAGTCAATGTCTCCGCAAATAGGAAGTAGACATTATGATTGACGGACCTGAGACTGTGGTCTGTACTTTCAATTGTAACACGATTTGTTGTAAAAATAAAAACTACGTAGGGCTCATTTACTCTTCGTCGCGCGACGATTGCGTGATGATCGCAAACCAGTGTGCGATATAATCTTATGTCATGTGAAAAATGAACATACCTACTCTACAACTGAATGCCTAACATTTCATTTTCTTAAAATTGAAGACCACAATACAACTCATATTCATGTATCCTGCGGAAAAAGGGTAAGTCTGGAATTAAAGGAATAAATACATTTTCAACAATATATTTTAAAACTATATATAAAACAAGGGTTCTGAAGGACAGCAGAAGTTTTTGGAACTACCAAATTTTGCGTATAAAAAAACGCGTCTGAAACACTGGGGGTAAAAAATTAAAAGATAAAATTCCGACAGAACTGGGGTAAGAGAATTTCACAAATGGAAAGAAGAAAGTGACTGCCTAAATCGGATTTTTTAAGAACTTTAAGTTAAAGTCTTTGACCTCCGATTTGTCTATTATGTACGGAAGCGACCGCTGGGGTTACTAGACACAGCACATTACAAAAAAATGTACATATTCCTTGCTGAAAAAAGCGGGGGATCATACATTGTACATTTTGCCGGTTGTTCTCATGTATGCTATTCCTAATATATACTTATTATCTAGGACTACCTGACAGGAAAATTAAAAGAGTGCACTGTTGTCCATGATTTTGTTAAAATGTCATATTTCACTTGGTCCGACATTTGAAAAAGGAATTCGAAGATACCAAAGGCGCAGACAGAAATCGTTAAGTCGGAAGACAGACAAGACCATGGCCAACAAAATGAAATGAAAAACAAATATAGAACACACAACACTACACTGAAAACTAAAGCTGGAGTGGCAAGAACCCTATATTAACCAGGGTGAGTTCGGGTTCTCCGGAAGGGTAAGCAACTACTGCTCTACCAGTGGCGTCCATCCTGTAACTCAGCAGACAAAGCCGATGTATAGTCAAAATCGATGTTAGTCACAACCGATAAAGGAACGGACTTGTATTCACGACAGTGGGACATTTGTCCTTCATTAATAATGTTTGATTAATATTCACGGAATATTGATTTAACTTATTGCTTTTCATAATATCATTTACCATAGGTATGTAGTTGTAGTTCGTTGTTAAGGTTGTACGCCACTACAAGACCAACACCCCCTCCCCCGAAATGTAACCTTTAATTTGCTTCACAGCTACGTAAAGTAACATTATATTTTTCTTAAGTATTATTTAGAATTTGGGCTTTTTGTTCAGTAGTACAGACGTAGCAACCCGTACGCATTTGCATGTTCGTATACATGGAAAATTCAATAAAAATCAAAAATAAAAAAAAAACACGGTCCATGTAAATATCGAAGTATATAATAATAGAATATAGGATTGTGCATCAAAATACATGTACCAGTGATATTTTATCATCTTTACATTGCAGATTTTCTCGACGATTGCACACGAATGCAGAATGTTTTTGTAACGTGCACCCTTTATGTAGCAATGGGTTTTGATTCATACAAGGAAAATAAATACTACTATTGCTAGCTATTTTGTATAGTTTTAAAAACTTTTTTGAAGGAATTTATTGATATGTATACTCAATCGACAAACTCACAAACTGAATAAAGTCCGAAGGACTAAATGTAAAGATTGTGGGTGAAAAGCTTGGGTTTACACATCAATGAATTCCGTAAAAATAGCATTTATTACTTATAATTCAAGTTAAATAATCAAATAATTGGAAATGATGCTACAACTTAACTTTAAGTGAGGAACTATTTTGAGGGAGTACTAATTTAGTTTTATGACGTCATCAACGTTGGTTTTATCGATGTGTAAAGTTTTCCGCTGCAATGGTACTGCCCAAAAGAAATGCAACATTTTTACAATTTTGGAATTATTTTCTAATAAACTAAAAAACACAAAATCAAACTCTTAATCATCTACGCCATTCGAAAATGAGAAAATATGGGGTAAATATCAGAGATACATGTACTGCACTTCAACCACGAGAAAAACAGAGGAATTTACAAAATCCCGAGGTCTTCACAAGGCGTTCAATACCACTCCTTGTGAAATAAAAGTTTTAAAACATGAACACATTAGGATGTGTCCAACAAATTGCTTGAATACCTGTTGCTATTGTTTTATTTCTCAATTTTATCTTCAATTTCTATCTTTTCCATTTTTAAGAGGTACATGTAAAGCAAAAAATAGTCATGATAATAGGAATGCGTCTGGCTCCTGTGATCGCCCCAAACGAAATAAAATTATTCGTAAAATTAAACAAATCCTCTAAAACTGTTAATGTAATATATATAAAAATACAAAAACAACATGAAATACGATGACAACCCCTGACTTACGATAGGGAAATGATGCATGTGGTGAAGTAAAACAATTTTTTACTAATACCAACCCTCCCCCCAAATCAAGGCAGTAGACAAAATCAAAGTAAACTAAAGCAATAAAAGACAAACTATAAAAATCATACAAGAGTGTACCAATTAAATTAGAGAATACTTAGTAAGAGTACTTAATAAAAACACAGGCAAAATGAACATATTTCTGTAAAGAATGAACAAAGATTCTGAAAGCATGATCAGGGTGCTATTCACGATGATCAAGTTTTTCAATTTGAGATTGTCAATAATCGTGAGGAAACTTGATGGATAGTTTTTAATACACTGCACTTTCAAAAGAGATACGGCCACATTCCCCTGTATTTGATTCACTTGTATTACCAAATTCAAATTTTAAGATATTTTAAGAATGACTTAAGCCTTAAATATGTTGTCTTGTCTCTATATGTAAATAAACAAAATGAATTTCATGGCAAGAGAGTTGGAACTGAAAAAAAATACTGCAAGAAATTTTGCTGTAAGGAGCAGTTTTAGGGTCTGTTCAGACTAGGCTATAGTTTAAATTTACTTAATCCGGATCAACTTTAGCCATACAGGTTTGTTTTGTGGCTGATCTTATTAACCTAGATTAAAATTGAAACGTAGAAATAAAAAAAACCACAATTGGTCAGTTTCAGCAAAATTGTTGAAAATTTTGAAAACTTAAAATAAACTTATACCATTCACAAAAGTTCGGTTCTCTTTTGATGGTCTTTTAGAAAAAGGTCATACTAGTTAATGAAACACATACTTGGAAAGTGGCCATACCTCTTCAGTTTTAATTATTTAATTATATTTTAATAGCCAATATGATTAGAATTCGTACTTGTACAAATTGTATTGCAAATGTTTCATGGTAGGTATTAGAATTTAAATAAACTAGAAATTAAAAATTTCGATTTCTGAAATTAGGAATTTCCACTTGAACTAGTAGGAATACAGCTCCTACTGGGTTCCAATTTGTTCTGTAATATAAACAAAAAAACCAAATCTCTACTGGAATTATGGAAACGACAAGTTTATATTGTTCTTCGTTGAAAAGGCCCCTTTTAATTTTCTTAAATTTCTTCGGTTTATTATGATGAAAGTAAGTGCGAGCGAGCGAAATTTAAAGGATAAAATAAAAGATAGTTTAGTCCCATTTTAGCACATGAATTTGGCTGAAAATATTTTTATTCTATATCAATGTCTTTAAAAAGGAAATCCAACAGTTTTTACTATAATTGTTTCTACAACGCTCACATGGCACTTAGATATTGCTTTAAATGTGAATTTCTAAGAAGTTACTTAATATGATACAACATTTGAAGATGTTGAGAACAAGAATGGTCCACTAACAGACTTGGTACTCAAAAATGTAATCAGTAAAATGAAAATATGATAAAACTTAACGCTTGGAAAGTCCAACAAGAAATACAAAGAAGGTAACCGATAACAGCAGGGGGATAAAAATATAATGTAGCCCGTACGGTATCTCCACCAGAAGGTATATTGTAAGACCTGACCTGAGGTACATTGACATAGACTCAAGCTAGCAGTCACTCGCTAGCAGCCACTTTTTTGATATGTCTATTAACCAAAAAATTACATAGAATTCAAACTTAATAAATGTGTTTTACGCCAGCAGCCACTATGCTAGCAGCCACTTTTGCAACAATATC
>JAULBM010317108.1:0-13761 GCA_032357055.1 Geukensia granosissima | reverse complement strand
GTATAGTGGACTGCAAATTTCATGTACTAATAACGGCAGTGTCGTATCTGACACGAGTGTCAAACCAAGAGTACAATCGATTGGTCACGTATGGGTCAGTTGATTTTCCCAGTTCTCCGTTTTTTTCACCAATAAAGCTGATAACTGCTATTGAATTGCTATGACTTTTGATTTTATGATTGGTCTCACAGAAGGACAAAACAATAAAGGTTTTTACTATTGTACAAAAGGTTATAAAAAGGTTATAAACTGTAAAAGCTTTTTATGTGGTACCTAATAACAAACTGCATTTCACCACGGTAACATTTTTATTGCTTATTTTCCTTTGTATAACCATTCCTCAAGAATATGACTCTCTTAACCCAAAGGAAACGGATTAAAATAATTTGTAATATTTCTTTCATTATTATGTATGCATTTACGCATGTACACATTGCTTAGAAATTTTAAAGCTGACCATCACGCATGATGTGACTGAGATAATGTTGAAAAAAGCGTAAAAATAACACAAGCAAAACATTGCTTTGATTAAAAAAATATAAAAATGAAAATATATGGAATAATTGTCAGAGAGCTTCTAATACGAGAAAAAAAGAGTTTTTTTTTACAAATCTAGAGGTCTCCACAAGGCCTTCAACAAGGATGAAATACCACTCCTTGAGAAAAGCTCTCAATCGCCCCAGATCAAAAATTGTCTATGCGTAAAATAATACTGTTCTTACCTGAAGACTATCAAAAATGTACATGTAATCACAATTCCTGACTTGAGACAGACACATGCGACATGTGGTGGGGTTGAACTAGTTTAGTGGGTACCCAACCCTCCCCAACATACGACCGAAGGAAAAATCAAAAGCAGAAACAGACACCCCCCAAAAAAAAAACAACAGAAATATAGGTCTGCGCACATGGTCTAGATGCATAACTATGTCCATGACAATTTTCTTGAAATTGATATAGATTTAGATATAAGTAATTAGATAAAATCTGTGTATGGGTGCTTAAACAATATTTTTGCATTCTACAATTATGCAATTATGCGAAATTCAATATTAAACATTAATCCTCATTATGCTGCACAAAATGCGCATATCTTGTTTTACCACAATCAATAACTCTCAAACCTAAAGTTATAGAGGCGTAATATAAAGAGTGCAATAATAAAACCGAAAATGGTCTTAAAATGAGACCAAATACGACTAGGAGATGTTTGTGATTTAAACAGAATAAAAATAATTATAGCAGTCATACAAATATAAACAGGCCATTGTTGGCCATGGTCTTGTCTGTCTTCCGACTTAACGATTTCTGTCTGCCCTTTGGTATCTTCGAATTCCTCCTATTTTGTATAATACTAGTAGTAAATGCCTTAAAAGAGAATTACATATTCCAAAAAATCCTGCAGATCTAAAGGGCTGATAGACCTCCCATTCCTGTGGAGTAGCACACTCTGTGACGGGTTTCAGGGTTTAATATACGCCTTCCGCCAAATTAGGGTGGAACCGCCATCCTATGACAAGATTTTGAAGGCTGACCCAGGCCTTCCGTTATGGTGAGATCCCATATCCTGTGACGAGTTTTGTTTAATATCATTATATCAAATAACACGTCAAATTTCTAAATGGTTATAAATTTAACCATGAAAATTAAAATAAAAAAGAGAAAACCACAAAGGAGCTATTTAATATTCAAACATAGACCTGAGACAGGCAACATATATATAAATACATCAACTATATATGAACACAATCTATCAAAACAGTAAACTAAAACATGTAAGAACAACGGGCAGACTGGATATCCCGTCTTAGTACGGCTACAAGAAGCGGCGGGGTTAAACATAGCTGTTATCCTGTTACATAAACATCCCACTGATGATTTAAATCAACCATGTGTACATGAAGAACAAACTTTAAAATAATTACAGAAATATAGTTTAATGTTAGGCGGTGCCAAATTCCATGATGGACATGGTCCAAGATTTGGCCTGCAGTATTTTGTCTTATTCAACTAGTACAATAAAAAACGCCAACATTGCAGATAATACGATTTTTTTCAAACCTGCTTTATGAGATTATTGCACGAACAATGTTCATTTTACGATGTTAATCGCGTTCAGAAGCACGTACAATTTTCTTCTTGGAGCAAACACTAACCGTACTATAGTACTGTAGAATGCATACAATATCACGCGAAACAGGCGCGGATTCAGGCGGGGGCGCACCCGGCGCGCGCCCCCCCTAAAATCGAAAAAAATATAATTTTTAAGTCTTAATTTTCGTGATTTCTATGAGCTTCCGGGGGCTTCGCACCCCCCCTGGTCCCCTAAGAAGGCACTGACCTGGATCAGCGCCCCCCCCCCCTAACGTAAAATCCTGGATCCGCGCCTGCGAAATACTAAAATCGTAATATATATCCAAATTAGATCTAAAAATTTATTGAATAGAGATACAAGTTAACAGGCATACATTTGTATCTCATATCACATTTATTTGAAGTCATCCTTGACATTCTGTTGACAAAGAAACAAACTGAATTAAGTCGCCAACGTCATTCCAATAAAAAACGACATAGTTTGATATGAAAACCAAATGTACCTTAGATACGAAACTAATGTTTGTCATTTATCATAGAACAATACTGAGCCATTACAAGCTATAAAAAGGAAATGCAAATTTAGAAGTATAAAAACACATGAAAGAGTCTGAAAAACACATGAAAGAGTCTGCGACAATACAGCATAAAACAGAAAAATTAGATGTTTGACTTTCGAGTGGATGGCTAGTAAATGCTTATCACATTTCTACCATGCATGACAATAAAAAACAAAGACACAAACTAAATTAAATTTCTACGGTTTTTTGACTGGAGACAGGCATGCAACATTAATGAATATCCATCACCCTATCAATACGTTGAAGGTAAAAATGCGGAAGAAAAACATCCCTGACTTTGTTCAGAAATGAGGTGAGTGTGTTAACCTAGATATGATGTTACCAAACACTTAATTAAAATATGATTAATAATTATATGATGTGCCAATGTAAAACAAACATTAAAATAGATTTATCGTATAATCATGGGTACGTGGCTATTTATCGAATAATGGCGGTATAATTACATTCACAAACCTGTAAAAATATCTTTCTTCTTGGTGCATAGACGCACACATCGAGCTCCAACTGTACTAGTATTAAGGAAAATCCTATTACCACAAATTCACAAATTGTACTATAAATCGACATTAGATCTGAAAAATTGTCAATTTGAATAAAATACCGAAAAAAGAAAATGACCATCAGTCATATCTCATATACCAAGTTTTTGAAGACAATCTTGACACTATATATTTGCAAAGAAAATGTCTGAACTAACTTTTGACCATCATTCAAATAATGCATGACATTGCTTGGCTGGAAAACCAGCATGCAGCTTGAACACGTGACTAATATAATTATCTAGATACCTAATAAACTATGACATTTGGTCATGAAACATAGTGCCAAACCATTTAAAGCTATAAAAGAATCACGCAAATTTGGACGTAGGTGTTGCGACGTAACATCACAAATCAAGGCAAATTAGAATTTTTACTTTCCGGTGACCAGTTAATGATTATCACTTTTTCTACCACGAAGAGAAAGCGTTTTTGTTTTGAACAAATAGACAAGTAAAAGTAATTGTGTTGTCTGTCTGAAGATTTTCAGCATTGGAGAGAAAATGTCTTCAATGTGTTTTCTGTACTATAAGTCCAATCAATACAACGACCAAGGAAAACTTTTTGAAAAGGAAATGCATCATTGCTAAAAATGCAAAGAGTTTTCTTTGTTTGTGAAAATTTAAAGTGAAACTCACGATTTTGCTGGTGTGTCGTTTTGTATATGTATTTTATTTGAGTTTCTAGCCATTGACAGGCCAATTTCTCCTTCTTGAAATTATTTTTAAAAAGATTTATGGATCTTGGGCAAAATAAACGTAATAACTAGATTTTCATCCACCCTTTGAAATAATAGTGGAGCGGGTGGGGGATTTAATTTTTTAATTTCATTTCAAAGTTTTTGCCTACAAACAACCCTATAGGTTAATTTAATGAGTATAACTTTTGCTTACCTTTACAAATATATTTAACCTAGACCAACCAGATTCTTGGAATTGTAATTATTAACAAATATTTTAAAAATTGCCCCGCCAAAAGTTTTTTTTTAATTTTGTCAAATATTTAAATGGCGGGCGGGGATGAAAATCTAGCAATTTTTAGTTGGCTTTATTACTTAATAGATACATTTTTTCAACACAGTGAAGTGATTGGAGTTTATATAAGGAAATGTATTTTGGGAACAGTTACATGTTTGCCACCTTGAATCTTAGGTTGAAAATTAACTCGCTGTTAACATTTAGGCCACTCAAAATTAATGAATAGTCTTACGGATTATCTGTCTTTTAAGCAAGTGAGCGAATTTGCTAATATTTTTTGAAGCTAAATAATTAATGAGCAATCTCGAAATTGCTGAGGGAATGCCGAGTAAAATATTTGAGTGCGTCATGCTCAGGATTATTGGGAGAGATAGAACGATGTTTTTGTTTAAATTGCTGATGATATGATATTTTGTAAAATGTTCTAATAAAATAAAGTATTGAATTTGTTTTGTATCAAAGAATTAGTATGTCTGTTTGGTGTGTCGTTTTGATAGTTAGATCCTTATTCTTAAAACTTCTGGCCTGTATTGATGTTAATTTTCAGTATCGATCCATTTCAAGCGATTTTTATCGATTATTGTCACGGCTGCTTTTCTCACAACTGTACCGGATTAGGTGGAGTGTTTGAGCACTCACAAACTACACATTTAATGTGCCTGTCCAAAGCCAAGAACCTGTCGTCCAGATGTTGACGTTATCTAAATACTCATTTATTGTTTCTCGTTCATCATTTTTCAATCGATTAGGATGATTGTCGTGTTTTATAAATGGTTACACATATTATGGTCCTTTTAAAGTTTCCGTTATGATAAAGACTCCGGTTCATTATTGAAGGCCGTAATGGGACCTGTAGAAGTTTAAATAAACTGTTATTTGGTGGACTGCTGTCATATGGACAATCTTGTCGCATATCCTATTTTTTGTATTTCTTATATGTAACTTTTTTTTCAATCAGATGAAATTACAAAACATCATGTATTCATAAACTTGATATTTCAGGCTCAAGAAATACAGAAAATAAAATCAATGTTTGAGCAACAGATGGCAATGGAAGGAGAAAGACTTAAATGCTACAGCAAAATGACCAACTACACTACACCAAAGACAGGTACGGTAGATTTTTGTTTACTCCCGCCTTTAGGCGACGGGACGTTGTTTAACCCTCGTCCGTACGTACGTATGTTCGTCGGCCCGTACGTCCATCACAGGATTCTCTGCTTATCGATTGTTCGATTGATTTAATATTTAATCTGAAGCATTATAGGGGTGAATAAGTAGGAATTACTTACCCTTTCGGAGCACCTAAGCTCTTGTTTGTAGAGTTTGTGTTACTCCAACTTTAGTATTCAGTGTAATGTTGAATGTTCTATGTATGTCTTTCGTTTCATTTTGTTGGCCATGGTCTTGTCTGTCTATTGACTTATCGATTTCTGTTTGGCCCTTTGGAAACTTCGAATTCCTTGTACTGTGTCTCCCTTTTGTCTGCTTCCTGTTTGCCAGAGTGGAGGCATCCGTGTCACAAATACACATTTCTCTATGTTTTAATTAAGTGATTTTTATTCAAAGAATCGTAGAATGTAATCTTGGGCAAATGTTCCAGGTTTACCGAGATAATATATTTTATTTTTACTAAAGACACAAAAAACTCGATTATCAATATTTTACAATGTAAGATTTTTTTTCTCTAATTATTACACAGATTCATTGCTGTTTTCAGTTAAGGGGGTACCATACACCATTAATAAAATAAATTCCACTCGTTTAATTTTCTTTATATTTTGCTCAGACATTTACTTTGATGAAAGAAGGAAAATATGAAAATTTCAAGAAATTTGAACCACACATTTCTATGGAATTATTTCAATAGATATATATAGTAATTTCATCATCAAAATTTTGACCGCCTCGGTGGTGTAATGGTAAGCGTGCTCGCCTTGAGTGCCGAAGGTCGTGCGTTTGATCCCTGGCCGGGACAAACCAAAGACATTAAAATTTGTATATGCTACTTCTCTGCAAAGCACACAGCATTTAGGAGTAAGAGCATAGACTGATCGGCCCAGAGTCAGAATAATATGTCTGGGTAAAGTGGCATGTCATCCTGTGGACTGTTGCTTTCGTGAGCTAGCACGTTAAATCTCCGGCTCAGTGTGTCAGTATAGTACAAAGCAGGGTTCATTCATCATCACTCTTCATTAATATGCTCTCATCCTGAATATGCATGAATATTTGCCACTGGACGTCAAGCACCATTCGGTCAATCAATCAATCATCAAAATTTTTTATCACTGAGATGCTTTAATTTTAAAATAAAATGATACTTGATTAAAACGTTAAGATGATTTTTACAGAGTTGGTGTTATGTACCCCCTTTAATACTGTAAACATACTGCATTTCTATTTGGCAGTACCTTCAGAACAAAAAAGTTTATACATGGATAAACTAATTTTAATGATGTCATGAAACTAAAGTAATACACCTTCAAAATAGTTATTATCTTGGAATTAATTTGAAGCATCATTTTCAATTATTTGACCAATTAACATGCATGACTGGAATTATAAGTATAATTTTTGATGTGACTCAGTCTTTCACCCACAAACTTTACATAAAGTCTGAGTGAGTGAGTTGTCATAGTTAACACATCAATAAACTGTATAAAATATAGCATTTATTACTATTTGAATATAATGCAGCAAAAAGTCATCAAAATCACAGTGCTTGAAAACAGAAAACAAACTGATTAAACTTTGATTAAATTACAGCCAAACTTGTTTGGCTTGAATATCCTGTTAATTTGGGCCATTCAGCAAGTTTGGCATTTGGTTCAAACTCAATTATTCGAACAGTGGTCTGACAATATAATTGGTTCCTTTATGTCCTTAGGTATTTAATTTGTTATTTTAATTACCAAATTCTTTGGACTATATGCTTTTTTTTCTTTTAAATGATGATTTTCTTATAATAACCTCATGGGAAAACTGCACTTCTCAACATAGACTTACACTGACTTATATACCGGTAGTCCAAAAAATACAGTAACTGAAACACCGTGATTATCAGACTCCAGGAATATAACCCTGATTTCAGCTCTTTCACAATGACAAAACTGTTGTCATCATTAATGCCCATGCAGAAGAATATTTATAATATTTTTGCTTGTTTAGGGAGTGAACAGCCGAAAATATTATGTAGAAAAATAGCCTACAAGTTTGTATTTTGATCAGCAATTATTGCATAATATGAAACATATCTAAGTTTGTTTTTATGTTACAGCTGTTAAATGTGTCATTTTCTGTCTGATAAAGTTCTGACAGAACAGAATATCCCTCACAAAAACGACATCACAATAGGACTCCACAGTAAATGAAAAATACTGATGGGAAGATAACATTGCTGAGCTTGTGAGCTTGTGTCCTCATGTGGAGGTTGGATGACTATTAAAGAATTGATTACACTTCACAACTAACATCCTCTTTTACATCAAAGTGAGTTAATGTTTCTAATGACTTGATTTGACATTTTTACATGAACAAATTATTTTTAGGATATTTGTTTTATTTTCACTTTTCAGCTTTGTACAAAAGGCATACAGATGTGAATGTGGAAAGAATTACAAAACATTACATGGACTGAAAAATCACAGCTCTAATTTACATTCAAGTGACCTTCTGACAATGACCTCAATGACCTTGACAAAAACAAAGGACATGCTTTTAGCAACACAGATATTTGCCCCAAAAAACACCAGAAAAGAACCAGCAATTAAGCATGTAAGCATGGCTCCGAGCAATATCAAAAAGGTCTCCACGCCTTGTCAGTTTACAAACATTGTCAAATTGGAAAAGAGTGTAAACCGGGACAAATTGAAATCTCCTGTGCTAAGTATGAACTCTATGATGTCACTGTCTCCGGAAGACGTACATGTGGATGTGATGGATACGTCTTACCTTGACGACGACAGTCAGTCATTTATAACATCAGAACAGGCCAGGTTTCAATGAGGTTTAGATGCAATGGAGCTTTATTTTGAAACAGAATTCAGCCACTGGTTTGTGTCAGCCATGACTAAGATTCTGAGGAAAGATACAGGCAATATGGAAAACTTGGAATTTATTCAAGTGACTTCTGGAAGACAACTTAATGTATAATGATTGGAAAGTCATGTCAAATCAGCATTTTTTATAATTTTTATATCTATGCTGTATTTGGTTGGTGCAGAATCTGCTTGTTTTTCAATGCAGATATTTTTTTATTTCAGTGAAATAGGTATTTGTACAATGATCTGAAACACTGTCATTTAATCAGTGCTGTTAACATTTTTATATGAGCTTCATGTACACCATATTTATATACATATATAAATATCAGTATGTACTCCATATAAAATAGTGCCAAAGGAACACAAGAATATATGTGCTGATTCATATGTTAATTTTTTTTTGCTGCATTTGGGCATTGAACATGAAATGTTATTATTTTAAAATGGCATTTCCTTATTTTTTTATAAATACACCAACTACTTAATCTCTCCATGATTTGTAAGCACACCACCTATTGGGGTTTCTGTAGCTATTGATGCTTGCCTTACCACACAATCCTGCTTTTTCCTCATCAGGGCCAAAAAGCAACCATGGCAATTTTTTTATTGCTTACCACATACTGATTGCCATTTGCAGTCTGTGGATTAACTGGAAAAAGGAAAAAAAAATTCATACTTTTGGAAGCAATTTTTGCTGTATGAATGTTGCATACTTTTGTAGGTCCATTTGTGGAAGCACCTTATAATTACATTTCTTACAATCAAGAGAGCATAAATATATATTATAATCTCAAATGATAATTATGATGCCGATTCATATGTAGTTGGCATTTTTTAATTGTGGCATAAAAAAACATTGTCAAGGAGGCACACACTTAAGGATTTTGTGCTTGATTCTGTTATTTCAAGTCACATGACTGTGTTTACACCAGTCAAAATGCTGATTTTCAAAGCCACACAAACCAAATGTAATTATTGAATCTTTGATTTTTCCATGATGTTTGATTTAAGCAAAAAGTTTGAAAAAAATGGAAGAAAAATTAATTTTTGAAATTTTACTTTTGCAGATATTAAATGTTTACTTGCAGAAGTGATATAAGAATGTTACCTCTAAAAATAAGAATTAAAAAGAATTCTTTACTTTTTGAAGTCAATTTTTTTTACTTGTACACTTTAGACTACTTATAGAAGTTATACAATGTACATGATTATTTGAAGGTATGTAATAACTACATGTATCTTACGTTAAAATATCAAAGATTTTAGTTCATTGTAAATATGTTCATGGTTTTTTTCCTAGCATGTAATTTTTTCATTTAGCAAAATATATTATGCTAACAGGCTACATATCAGATTTGTATAACATATTTCAATATGAAGTATTTACAAATATATACTTGATTTGTGAGAGGATGAGAGATTAATACTAGTCTTTTCCTAGCAGATTTTTTCCATTTTGTTATCCGTTGGGTAATACATGGGTTATTGTTCTCAGTTAAAAATTTTCAGTGCGATAGCTACTGATCAGGGTTTTTGTGTAAATATAAACATCTAGTCAACAAACAATGGGAACATTCCTTTAATACCTCTAACTTTTCAACACTTTCCAAATTTCATAGCTTTTTTATTTTTGAAAATTTTTAAATTTTTCAACACTCAAGAAACATTGCTAAAAAAATTTCAACATCAATGTTTTGGGGTCATACAAATACTTAAGATAATGTTAAGTTGTAAAAAGTCAGCTTTTGGACATGTAATTATCCTTGTTTTATGGCTTGATAATCTGTTAATTAGTCATCTGAAGTACCACAGGTAAAAAAGAATAAGACCTGTGATCATGGTACATGTATCGTAGTATAATAAACAGAAGTAAAATGCTCTTACCAATATTAGAAAAAAATGAAATCCAAATGAAAAGAAAATTATTTTTTTAATGAAAACATGTTTACTGGATCTTGTGCCATATTGAAATGTCAACAAAATGACATATCTGCCAACATAGTAACCATTTAAACCTTGTTAAAAATAGTTTATTTCAAGCCCAGATTTTTTGGTCAGTTTTACAAGCACTATTAAAAATAAATGTGCTAAAAAAACCTGTCAAACTCTTTTGAAATAATCAAAAAGCTGCCTACCTTCCAACTTAAGTTTTTGTTTTGTGTCCAAATTAGTTGAAAAAAGGAGTAGGTACGTTAAGCCCCGTATTTGACCCAAATTTTAGATTTTGTGAAAATGCTGTGTATAATCGTCTTTTAATAATTTATTTCTTTTTCTTGTATACTTTTCGTCATTTCGACAAAATGAAAGGGTATATTGGACTGTTTTGACAAGAATTTAATATTTTCTGTAAAACTTCTCAATTTTTGGAGATATTTTGTTCAAAAAAGATATGATCACACAAAAACATCACAAAGGTATTTTAACCAATCATTTGTAGTTGATAAATCTTTAATTGTGCAAAGTTTGGTTGTGATGTTTTTGTGTGATCTATATTAAAATTGACTAAATAATATCAAATATTGCATCAAATTAATAAATTTCTTAGTATTTTCACCATTTTATGTGTATCACCATTGTAGAACTAATTAAACTAAAAATTATGTTGGATTTTCTTTTTTTAGACATTATACAATACAAAAAATATATAGTAATAGATATTAGCCAATTTTTATTTTTTAGCCTAATTCTGGCTTAACGACCCTTGTCCTTTGTCACTTGCCTATAAGAAATTTCATCCATAAACACAAAGTGAGACTTCTCTAATGCTTTCACTGATGTGCACTTATTATGATTTTAAAAATAGTTGTGAATTTTGTCATATATCTGATATTTTTCCTGTTAGCCATAAAAAGATTTAAAAAGTGCAATATTTTTCAAGATAAAATAAGTTTTTAATTGTGTTAATACTTGTACATTGTTTATATGTTTGTTAATCATTTTGTTGGTTTTTTTTGTCCAGTTGACAGTTATGGTGCTGTATAATTATTTCTTTAAAGGTGCAAAATTTTTAGCTGACTCTATTTGATAGGGCCTTTTTGCCTCTTAATCCTTGTCATTGTTTGCTAAAATTTCCTTTTTTGTCAAAATAATTATGATTTTTTTAAATGTCAAATTAATTGCAGCGCATAATTTTTTGAATGTTTTATTATTTATTCTTGACAGTAGTTGTCAAAAAACATTTAAAAGTCACTATATTTTACTAAAAGCTAAGAACATTCAATTTTATATGTTATTAGTCAGGGTAGGAACCTTAATACATTATCATCAAAAAACAACTTTAATGGGTTGTGGTTTTATTTAAATAACTTGTATAAGTTATCAAGAAAATAAACTAAATAAATTATCACTTGATGAATCAAGGGACATTACTTTATTGATAACTTATTCAGTGATCCAAATTCATATTAATAGGAACACCTAAGCCTTTTATAAGACAGTTCAAACTTACCTATTTGATTTTGATAAAGAGTTCCAAAGATAATTGAGAATTAATTTCCCAAAGGGTGCAATCTTTAAATAGGTTCTGGAATCCTTAACTCAATGCATATATTTGTAAGTTATGACTAAATAGTAAATAGTAAAGATTCCAATCGATATGGGAAAAACGTTCGTTTTTCATAATTAAATCTTCAGAAATTTGAGATCAAAATCGTTCATTTCCAAGAAATTGACATTTGATAACTTTAAATATTTACTGTTGAATAATTTTGATAACTGGATTAAGTTACTTCATTGATAACTTAAATAGGTTCCAGCCTTGACTGGTAACATCTAAAATAAACCTGTATTAAGACAACACCCATGGCACTAACATTTAATCACCCAGGCAGAGATTGATGGGTAATTCTATGTCACATGGTCATATAATGCAGATTGAACCACATTAGAATGCGAATTGAGGACGCCAAATTATTCACAACGCTAGTCAATACGCATTGAATAAATTAAACATTAGCTTGATGTGCATTCGACAATTCGAATTAATTCGCATTATGTATGAATATGGCATAAAATTGCTGCCGGTTGCCCAAATATCTATAGTAAAAATTCCTAAAATATCCCAAAGCATTTTTGTGACATTTTTGCCTAGATAAAGCTGAAATGTGAAGGCATAGTGACGTCATCATTTATGTTACATCTAAATATTCAAAATTTTGTATGTTTTGTATTAGTTCTTTTAAAATGAGATTCAAATAGAGCCAAAATATTTAAAATGTTCTCCTATGAAGTTAAAATATGTTATTTTGATAATGTCAATCAGTTTTTGCGTTCTGAACCAAACCAAATGGTAGCATTCGTTGATCATTTTCTAGTATTGATATTGTTATTATTGTAAATTTTTCCATTTGTCTTTCAAAAAATACCTCCTACATGCCTTCCTTAAACAGGGAACCAGTTATGTTTTGTATATTATGTAAATATGTTCTGAAGAGTTTAAGCTAGTCTTCCGTCCAATGTTATCAATTGTATACACTTGCCCATGATTTAGTTAAAATGTGTGCTAGTTTGGCAATTCAAAACTTATTCTTTTGTGATTTTGTGCTGTTGGTCAGATACCTGAATTGGCAACACCAGAACTTTTAATTTGATATCTGTGTTTTGTAATCTTGCCCTTATAATTAAGAAATTTCCCGGTGAAATAAATTTGACAATTCACATGTAAAATTAAAAATGACATGAAACTTTGAAATCTTTCATGGAAGTTGAGGTTGTTTTACAAGTGTCAGAGTGTAGTGAATTATTCTTTTTTTTATTGAAGAAATTAAACTGCAGTTTCCCAGAATGTAGAATATTATGAGTTAAACTGCCTTGAGATGAATTTGGTATTTTTTAGTTAAATAATATGTATTGATCTTTGCAGGTATAAGTTGATGAAAAAAAAGCATACTTGCCATTATTAAGATTTTCCAAACAATAAAGGGCATGGTAAATGGTCATTTTTTGCAACATTTTTGCAATTATATTGCATATTTTCATGCTGAAGAGACGTTATATGCCATGTTTAGTGTGAATTGATCAAAATACAATGTACAAGTCAAATTCTAAATTGTGGTGCCTCATGAAATGGCATTTTATTTGTCATATGTATATTAATTGCACCACACCTAGCACCCTCAAATAAGATTTCCACCTTTGCAAGAACAAATTTATGTATTATTACTAACACAAGTGTCACCAGCAAATGTTTATCCATCAAAAAAGAGAACTCTGTGAAGAATTGCTCTTAAATTTTCACTAAGAAATCTCTTTATAACCAAGCTTTTTAGCTCACCTGGCCAAAGGCCATGTGAGCTTTTGTCATCACTTGGCGTCCGTAGTCTGTCCTCCCATCGTCCGTCCGTCTGATCGTAAGCTTTTCACATTTTAATCTTCTCCTCTGAAACCACTGGGCCAAATGAAACTAAACATGGTAGGAAGCATCTATATAAGGTCCTTTACAAAATTTCCTCATTTCGTCCCGATCTGTCAACAAACATGGCCGCCATGGACGATTCTTGTTTCTGATTGGCTGATACATTAAAAA
>JAULBM010317098.1:0-13761 GCA_032357055.1 Geukensia granosissima | reverse complement strand
AATGTAAAAAGTTTACGACGGACGACGGACGCCAAGTGATGACAAAAGCTCACATGGCCTTTGGCCAGGTGAGCTAATAAAAATTCTATAATGTCTTATTATTAATATTTGGCAATTACAGAAGCAGCTGACACTTATTAAACGTGTATTTTAAAAAAGGGCCATTGAAATTAAACTACTGTCTGTAAGGGGTTCGTCAGAAAATGGGAAAATTGCGATTATTCATTCTCCTGCATAACTTTTCGTTTAAATACATAGCAGTCTACTCAGTACGTAAAAGCGTAACTGAAAGATTGTTTACTTTTAACATCTGTAGAAGCAGGGGATTTCAAAACAAACTAGATTGCTATGTATTTAAGCGAAAAATTATGCAGGTGAATGAAATAATCGCAATTTTTCCCATTCACTGGGCGGGATACAACAGATCAACGACTTTTCAGCGCCAACCACTATGGTCTTCGGCCAGGCTCTCCGTATTTGGCAAACCATGCACTTTAAATTTAAATATGTGTCATAACATTACATAATTATATTTTACAGCCAGCACATATTTTTGCCAGACCAGCAGTTTTCTCCTTTCTCTTGATTGCTTTGGACATTACTGTAATGTAAGTATTATTTAACTAATGCAATATATATTACACGTTCTAAGAGACCTTTAGGTAGTTATTTAAATACAATTTATTTTATTAATTTTTAATTTCAAAAATTATCAGCTGATTGAAAAGTACGAGTAAAACCAAAATTAGTAAAAAAAGATAAAATTTAAATGATTTTTTATGAGATATAAACTGTTGAATAAAAGGCGGGTTCTTTAGATTTAAAATGTGATGTCTTCGCGAATTTGCATCTCGCAAACCATGAAAAAAATAAATGGAATAAATGAAATTTATTTTACATATTATGATATTATGTGCAGTAAAAATGAAAAGACAAGTCAAATGATTAAAAACAACAAAGTATTCAAATAAAAAAACATGTAAAACTCGAGTATTTTGAATGTTTGACAAAATCGTGAAATTGTGATCTTCATCTTTTAAGATCATTCATGTTCAAAAAGATGACAATGAAATACAATGAACACAGTGTACAATTAACAAAAGAATAATTTTACAGATTTTTAAAATCTCTCATAAAATAAAACAAGAAGGAAAATAAAAAAATCAATAGAGAGTAACTGTTTTTTATATAGGCATTCTTGTGAGATTTTAAACAATGATTATTTCACACACATTGAATAATTGTTCAGAGTAGTGTTCTTGGTATTTTCTGTTTCCAGATTTGTTTGTTTCCCCTTTTGGTTTCGTCGAACTGTAATTCGGCAATTACAGTTTCTATCTGATTTGGATCAAAGATTCCTTGATAAACCAATTTTGTTATATTCTTTTTGCAAGAGTTAAAATCCACAAACTTTTTTTCGAAAATTATGAGGAAAAAAGACAAAATATAAATTGCTACCTAGAAAGAAACTGCTAAAACTCTAAATATTATTATCTTCACTGCAAAAAATGATACCCGTTATGACAAATTGTAATACATCCTATTTAGATACATACAAAAACGATGCATAATATGGTAAAAAAACAGAGTCGTTTCCGAATCACGTATTTTTTGCATTAAATGAGCCGAGTGACAAAACGTCACCACGAAAATGATACGGGGTTTGAACATAAAGTAGTAGAAACCCTAAGGCCCATTTTGCGCCAAAAATATAAAAGCATTTTTTTCTGAACTATGGTCAATAGTAAAGTATTGTTATGGGGAATCTAATATCAACTATTTAAGGTAAAAGACATGCACTATTATATCATTTTGACGTAATCCTGATCGTATTTTAAGAAACAACAAAATTATTTTATTATGTTAGAATTACATCTAATTCCACCCTTTTACGAAATAAGAAGCTGTTTTCGAATTCGAGTATTTTTGTACTTCACAACTCTAAAACGATGAAAAATAAGCAATCAAAAATTAGTCATGTTAGTTGTGTCGCGTAAAACCTTATTGCTTTCTTTAAAATGTTTATTTATACATGTAATACCCAGGTCAACGTGGATACAATGATTTATTTTTTGCAGATTTTAAGCCAGAAAAGGGTTGTATTGCCCTACTGCCTTTCCTTGTTTTCTATATTAAGCAGCCATGAATAATTCCGTTGTTTCGAATTTTGACTTTGGATATCAAAATATTAAATGCTTGTTATTTTTTTTAGTAGTTGATTATTTCCTTTCTTTATGCTCGTGTGCAATACTTTCAAACTCAAACAATTTGCCCCCAAACATAGTTCGATAATTTACAAAATTTAATTACCATTTATAAAAAGGATATAACGGACGTCATGCACATGGTTTAAGAATATTTCGAGTTTACTCTCGATAAACTTACAGAATGACATATATCCATTAATTATTTTGTTATAATGATAGGCTTATTCTTTATTTATAGGGTCGACAGTCTTTGTGTGAAATAAGTTATGACAAGCAATTCTCTGGAGAATGTCATGGAAACCATCATGTAAGAATTACACTTTTAATTTATCATTTCCCTTTAAAAGTTTCAAATATATTGTATAGTGGTATCAACAATATTTTTGATAAAAGAGTGAACTACAAAATTTTTTTTTATAGAATTTATTAAGTGTCTCACGGAAAACAAACGATCTAAAGAAAACAGCTTAATGAGATATTAATCAGTACACGATCGAGAAAAGATGTTGATTGTGTACTTCTTTTGGAAACAATATTGTAAACTAAATAATGCAAAACAATGAATTTTGGTAACATATTTAAATCTCTTTTGCAAGATATACTAAAACATGTAGTTTTATTACTATGTGCTGATGAAGCTGCAAGTTGACAGCTTGTCTTTGCGTTTATCACCAGACAACAAGTCAGACCTTCGATTTATATTATCAACGTAGATTGATGATCCACTTCAACCTTTTGAATTCATGCTGTTACCTTTTTAATTTGAATGAAAACCCAAAAAATTCTAGCTCCCTAGAAAGATTTTTTTCAGGCATATTTGGTATGTTCTCTCCAAATTTGAATATATAATACCTTCCCAACCTGAACAAAGGATTCTAATGCCAAAAACCACAGCCTTCAAAACGTTATAGGCATATATACTAACAGCAATGGGTAGATGCTTTTGCACAATGAATTGTAAGTTCTATAAGGAATCACCAGCCACATAAGTACAGGTTTAGTATTTACGTTAAACCAGTTTAAACAAATAACATATTGATACTGTTTTAACTATTACGTAGTTTAATTTGTTTTGCACTAAGAATAAACATTATTGAATGATTACTATTTCAAGAATATTTTACAGAAGCTGGTTTTAAAATTAGTTTGACATGCTTAGAATTAAAAAAATAAAATTAAATTCCATCAAAATTTTAGAAAAACTCTAGTTTACATAAATAATCATGTATTAAGCAGATAATTCACAGATAATTACGACAATAGTTACGACAATACTTTTACTTTGACACATGTCCATGTAGACAAATTTGTAAATAAAAAAGGGTGGAAAGAAGTGTAAACGTCAATCTCATGCTCATGTTATATATAACCAAATATACCTCATCAAACTAGAAATTAAAGAGACCACAGTTTCAACAAAATCGGGTTTAAACCTAGATTTATTCCTCGAAATTGACCAGGATTTGAGAGGGAAAATTGTTTCGAAGATTTACGTCAAACGGGATGACTTGAACTTTCCATTGTAAACATCCTAATATTTTTCCTACTTCCCCTGTCTACCTGGTTCATCTTTCGCAGTTGTGTCGATACTTCCGCGCCTGTTCCAAATATCAGGATTCTTTTAAAGAGAGCATTGCTGTTCTCATATTTAACAACAACAAAGACAATCCAATCAAGGTTGAAAATCGCCCATCCTAAAAATCTATGGACGCCGTCATGAATTGATTGCTTCATATGATATCAGTTTATCTCAACAAGTTAGGATTCTACGACGGGATTTGCGTGTAAGACAGGGGATGAATACCCTTACGGAACACCTGATCCCATTTCTGTTTTTAAAGGAGTTAAAAGTTTAAAGGAGTTCGTAGTTTCCAAGCCTTTGTCACTTTCTCTTTGTTTTATCTCTTAGTTTGTTTCAAATGTGTAGTTTCTCTTTGAGTTACGCACTTTTGATCTCAAACACGGGTTTGACTATCTGATGCTCATAAGCGACACTATAAATCCAGAAAAGCGCTTTACGCGTAGTTCAATTCAGCTTTTTGATATTTGTTAAAAAAGTATGTAAGATGTGGATTGTATCTTTCATGCATATGTTCCATATTCTTATTAATTATTACGGAACTATTCTTCTGTGCAGTGTGTAGGTGGTCAAAGAATTCCGTGCTTGTGTTTTATACACTCATCTAATTTCGTGTCTGGAAATGTGTTTTGGAAAGATATAAAGTACATGTTTCAACTTTGTCGATCGTAAAATGCTCTGATCTTTTATATAAGCATATAGGTGACAAGTACGTAATATAATGGATAATTTCATGGTCCATGAATGTAGTAACAATACATTAGGTTTAATTGATCTTCCCATTTTTAGTTAATTCAAAAATGCGCTTACACACATAATCGTTATAATCGTATTTATGTTGTGGATCGTGTCTTTCTGGCATATATTCCATATTCATTGTTTTATATATTATTAAGGAGTTTCTGTTTTGCTGTGTGAAGAACGTTCAAAGCTTTACTTGCTTGGGTTTTATGCATTTATCTTTTTTCAGACACTGTAATGTATGTTGGAAATATACAGTGTTGTAAAATTCCCTGATTTTTATTTTCAAAATTAACCGGCGTTCATTTTGTCAATAAATGTAAATTTCATTTGGTCTAGAATGAAGTTAGAATTGTATCTTCTTTAGGTTTGACTGATCTTCATCGTTTTGTCCTCTAGCGTGTCTGCCGGAGGTGAATCAAAAATAGCTTTTCAGGCAGTTAAATTGGCAGTTGAATATTTGTTATAAAAGTTTGAAAGATATTATTCGTGTCTTTCTGTCATACATTTGATCTTCTTTATCCTAAATATAAATACGACAATGATGAACGCAAATGATATATGAAACTGACTTTACAGTTATTGTTTTAATGACGTATATACCATAAAATCGATATATTTAAGATTGAAGTTTCTGTTGTCATTTCCGTACAAAAAGTTCTAAATATATGCTTATATTTGAACCATAGGATATGTGCAGAGAAAAATCCTATACTTTACATCCTGGTCAAACGTGTAGATGTGATACCAAAGAATGTATTCAGCAAGTCCAGAAAAGTAATTTATTTATAATTTCAACATAAAATAGAGAAAATGTGGGGTAAGTTTTAGAAGACCATTCTCCATCTCCATAAAATGGACGAAATTTTTGATCATGAAGATGCTTAATTAAAGTCACAACGCTCAAGTAAATAAAACCATCCATATTTGAATATATTGTCGAATCACAGGATGTTCCTCATCTTGTATTTAAATTTTTTCATTATAACTAGCATATTAATAATAATAGCATGAATTATCACACACAGTTTTTTTTACAACATTATTGTGTAATTTTTGACACAACAACATTAACCTCACATCAAACCGTAGAAATATCATTATCTTCAGCAAAAAATTAACATATTATAAACATTCTAAAAATTTTGTTAGTATTCGAATAATGTCACGTATCGTTTCTTTTGATGATTAGTATATTTTTTTTATTCCTAGATAAAACTAATTATTCATATTACTCATTATTTGCTGTATTTGTTCATTTCAATCATTAAACACATGGGTTAAAATGAAGTTCTCATGATTGCAAATTATAAATTATGTTAATATAACTAAATCAGAAAATATCAAATTAAGTTTGATGTATGTTCTATAATAACAGCAATTCTTCAGGATACAATGTTAAACATTCTATCAAAATACTAAAACAGTTGTGTCAATCTTGTTGACAATCGAAACCATACCAAATATTCTTAAATAGAATGTAGAATGTAGATCATTCGGGGCCTTTTACAGCGCCCGTTATGGTACGGACTGAATGCCATGAGGAATCTTCCATTTTTCCATGTGGTTCAGAAAGGGGTTTGTCACTTTTACCAGAAATTCTATCGATTGCCGATGAATATTTTTCAACATTCATCATTTACGGGATCAATAACACAAAAAAGTGATTAGACTTTTAATTTTGAAAAGTCAGTACGAACTGCAAGCAGTGAAATGTAGAAGAATACCACGTACATTCAAATGTTTTTCATGCCTGTAATACTCAATCTTTATCCTAGATTGTCATATAAGTAAAATGTTTTTCATGCCAGTAATACTCAACCTTTATCCTAGATTGTCATATTCTAGTAAATTCCAATGTAATGATGGTCTGTGTGTCTACTTACCTTTTAACTAATAACAACACTATATTAAACTACAACAGTCTGGTTGTAGATGTATACCACTTTAATGCAAATGTTGGAAAGACAAATGTAAGACAACAACTAACCTGAAAACCATAGTGGATATCTAATATATGTTTGTTATGGTGTTGATATGTTTATTCTAGGTGTAAACTAATGCCATATGTATTGCTATTTGGTTCCGTGCGATGGTTATATATCATGTATATATCCACAATACTGGTGCAATTTAAAAAGTTTAGTAAGTAGATGTTCGTTTGCAGTAGTCGAACAGTGAACATGATGGAGAAACAGGCAATAGAAATTAGCTTTTACTCCTTTTTTGCTTTGTATTATTAAGTGAACAGCTTGCCCTCGTGTCCATCATCAGCCAACAAGTCAGACCTTCGGTTTATATTATCAACGTATATTGATGATCCACGTATATCTTTTGAATACATGCTGTTACCTTTTAAATTTGAATAAAACCAAAAAAATATTACCTCCTGGAATTATCCCTAGAAAGATTTTTTCGGGCATATTTGGTATGTTTTCTTCAAATTTGAATGTATATTACCTTTCCAACCTGTACCAGGGATTCTCATGACAAAAATCACAGCCTTCAAAACGTTATAGGCATCTATAATAACACCAATGGGTAGATTCTTTTGCACAATGGATTGTAAGTGCTATAAGGTATCACCACCCACATAAGTACCATTTCAGTATTTACTTTACATCAGTGTAAACAAATAACTCATTGATTCAGTTTTAACTCCTACGTAGTTCAATTGATCAATTTGTTTGGTACTAAGAATAATCATTATTGAATGTTTACCATTCTAGTAAAGTCCAATGTAATGATGGTCTGTGTGTCTACTTACCTTATAACTAATAACAACAATATATTAAACTACAACAGTCTGGTTGTAGATGTATACCACTTTAATGCAAATGTTGGAAAGAAAAATGTAAGACAACAACTAACCTGAAAACAATAGTGGATATCTAATATATGTTTGTTATGGTGTTGATATGTTTATTCTAGGTGTAAAATAATGCCATTTGTATTGCTATTTTGTTCCGTCCGATGGTTATATATCATGTATATATCCACAATACTGGTGCAATTTAAAAAGTTTAGTAAGTAGATGTTCGTTTGCAGTAGTCGAACAGTGAACATGATGGAGAAACAGGCAATAGAAATTAGCTTTTACTCCTTTTTTGCTTTGTATTATTAAGTGTATTATGTTGTAGGGTCTTCGTTGATGGCCTTACAGGAAAAACCAAAAGTCGACATACCTGTGCTTTTGATATAAATCAAATTACTTCTAAGAATATTATGGCAGAAGCAGAAACTTACAAATTACGATTAAATGCAAGAAATAAACGTAGCAACTGAGCGTTCAAAGGATCACTTTTAAAAGTTTTAAACATAATATTTCATCCCGCACAGGTGGCACTGTCCTTAAGGTTTTGTAAATTCGATACAAGAAACGCCTGTTCCTGTTAAATATTGCATAAAAATGAAAACCATAAAAGCAATCTGGCTATTTTGATATAAATATGATTTTTTATAAAAGAGTATTCCAATTATATGTCTGATATTTTATGTTATACAAATCCATTAAGTTAAAAGAGATAAGATGGTTCAGTATTTAAATAAAATTGTTAGAAAATGCAAACAAACAGCAACGGATGTCTCGTTTTTTGTTGTCAATTACTTGAGGTAGGAGAAAAGAGAAAACATTCAGATGTTACTTTTATCTTTTTATTTGTTTTGGTGTTGTCAAGAAATGTTTGTGTTTTTATAGTGATAATCAATAAAACATTAACATATTCAATTTAATAAAATTTTGGTGTAATGACTAAAATATAAATTTAAGGGAAAGGTCAATTTTGGTATAATTGTATATGTTAAGTATTACAAAGTACTTGATTCTTTCTAAATAGATTATCTTATGGTTGTGGTAAGCTTCTTAGGACAAAATGAGAATACGGCCTAAAGTGGGATCTGTATGGATAATGAAGATTATAAAATTAAACTATAAATTTGAAAATTTTTATTTACTTTATTAACAATTCGTAAGTCTATTATCATTATGGTCAATTCGATAGCAAAATATTACGTCTTTGTTTCAAGAGTGAGAAGTAAACATACGCAATTAATCCAAACCTAGCCCCGTGCCTCGAGGATATCAGAATGTATTCCTTTGCCAATTAATACAAAATAAAGATCGTGTATTAGTTTATATAACCTTTTTCAAATTTCGGATGAAATAGCCCTAGGAGGAAATATTGAATATAAAACTCATGAGCTGACCAAAGAGAAGTGCATGTTTTTATTTAAAATATTCCATGCTGCATTTTATTTAAATAACCTGGAAAGAATGGTTAGAAATCCTGAGATAATACATTAAGCATTAGAAATGTTTAATTCTGTGAACTAAAAAGTTCGTGATATGTGAAAACTCAAACAGAAACCGAACAAAAAACTGGAATTTCCTGCATTAAAGTATATTAATGTCCAATCTGGCAGGGAAAATTATTTACTGAACGTCACATTTAATGCATGGTCTCATTTTATTGTTAACCAATCCTGAATTTCTCACCATCTGTAAATAAAGTTTATAATGTTATATGATGTTCATGGTATTGCCTTTCGTAACACGTCTATCGCTATAATTGTATGGTCTGACTTACTTTCGTTTTCAGGAAAATTCGTTTAAAAGTTTATATCTTTCCAACATACAAGTATTTCAAATTCTCTGATTGTTATCTTTTTATTTGACTTATGGACGTTCATTTCGTCATCAAATTTATATCTCATTTGTTCTATAAATGTAAATTCATGATTTGACATATCTTCCTATTTTAGCCCTAGCCTGTATGATGATTGATTGATTGATTGATTAATGGTTGTTTAACGTCCAGTGACAAATATTTCATGCATATTCAGGACGAAAACAAGCTATCAAACAATAAATCATAAAAGGTGCTAGCTGGGGTTATGCCGCGGAATCTAATAGCCTCATATTGCCGAATGTTGACTTTTTGGGTAGGGGCGGGAAGTTTATCAATTTAGTTAACTCATGGACCACTCATTACCAGCTGTTGCAAAAGTATGTCTAACGTGCTGAGAGCGTAGCATTTCCCAACAAAGGGCAATGCGGTAATATTCCTGTCCGAGACGGGTTCAGAATTTATGCATCCCGCCCAACCAACGGACGCCCCTTTAGGAGGGGTTTTAACTACTTGCGGAAAAACCAAGCAACCTATTTTTTCACCCGGCTACTGTCAAGTGACCGAGTATTTTTTCATCCCGCCCAACCAACAGCGCCCCTTTAACAGGAGTTTTCCTGCAGGCAGAGAAAGCAAACGGTCTATTTTTATACCCCTGTCTTTCTGGGGGCCTTTCTGATGAAGATCAAACCAGACAATCGCTCTACACGAAGCTGAATTAGATTTTGAATATCTTTTAACGTAAATAAGGAGGATTGTGATGTTATGACATATTTTTGATATACTTTCCGTGTCCATCAAGTGACTTTGTCTGTTTCAGATTCACAGTCCTTACACCTAAACCCAACTTCTGCAGTCGTTCCTGGCTCGATCATCTGTGGGGAACACACCTGTCATCAACCAGTAAGTAAGACAAAACGTATTTCTACTTATGTTGATGCTGAGCGACATTTTGACTTTGTTGTAGAGTAATGGAAATTTTGGGTCTTTGTTGAATCCCTGATGACAAAGATATAATGAGGACTGTTTACATACAATAAGATTATAAATGTATATGAATAAATGTGAACATTTTCAAGATCTGCATATCCGTCTTATAGATCACGTTGTGTATAAATACGGCAAAAATAATTGTACAATCACATTGGGCCTTTTACATTATCGGACTTTTCGAACATAATTCTTTACCTTTACATCTATGGTGACATGTCTGTGATAACAAAAGTTTTATCTTATATAATTGTACAATATTAAGGTTTTTTTAACAAATAAAATCAATGAAATTTTAAAAATAACAATAATGTTTATATACCTGCTGTATTATCAGGATTTTATTTCCTTATTATGTTCGGCTTGTTTGCTTTTCATATTTAATTTCTCCTTAGGTTTTTACGAAAGTGCTTTTTCAGATCTGAGTATTTTTCCTGAAAAAAAACATATTTGATATATTTCTACATGATCTCTGAACATCGCTATGTCGACCTTTGTTATGGCATATTTTGTCCTTAATAAAGATATAAGACTGTCAAAAATGATCTCACAACTATTGCACAACTATAACTTTAAAAAAATAAATTATTAGAATTTTAAACTTTCAAACGGGTGTCACAAATATTCCACAAAAATATTTTGGGCAATATAATCAATGAAATTATAAGATTTGGTGAACTGTTTAGAGTTCACACGAAATGTGATATTTTCGGGATTAGCACGAATTCTTTGTTAAACAACATTGAGGGAGAAACTGCAATATATTTACTATTAAGTAAACGATCCTTTTAAGTGAAAATTTACACAACTGATTGTGCAAGTATTTATTTTCATGTTAAAGTAAAAACTAAATAAATTTGAGAAAGTGTTGCACTGTTATAAATATGCAGAATTGTCGTTATTAGAAAAGAAGATTGTTATTAATACATTAGCATGACTGTTTAAAATATGGTATATAAGGAGTTTACTTTTTAAAACATTATATGGATAGAATCAGTATTCTCATTTTATGGAATTGCCACTGGCTCGTAATAATGTTTAGATTAATTAATTGTGTGGTGGGTTAGGATGTTTAAAATATAAAATTAAACTTAGAGCCTCAAGACTTAGGCATGTACAGGAAATTATAAACAAAAGAAACGGCAAATTTATTTATTTAAATTTATGTATTTTAGTATTTTTCTGGCTAGGCCTTTCTTTATGTCATTTTAAAATCTCACTGCTCACCATTTTCGATGATGAAACTATTATATATCTTTTGAAATAATTTCAGAGAAATGTGTGGTTTAAATTTCTTGAAATTTTCAGGTTTTCCTTGTGCCATCAATGTAAATGTCTGAACAAAACAGCAAGAAAATTAAACGAGTGGAATTTATTTGATTGGAGGTGTAATGTACCGCCCTAAATAAATCTATTGACATGTATTCCCGTGATGTTGTTCACAGAATAGAAAATACAATATTACCAGGGGAACACTCTCACATTTATTCGTTACTTCTGATGTTGTAAAACCACTCCGCATGTTGATTAAAAACACAATTTTGGATTTATCAAGTGATGGTATAACATTAAAATTTAAAAATGTAATATTTCAATACTTACACTTTACTAAAAATGTTTGCAGTAAATATGGTTATTACATGTTATATATGGCAAATCAGTTTGGATGAAACTAAATTTGAAAAAAAAATCGATTGATTGACTAATTCATATTCAGGACGACAGCATATTAATGAATGATGATAAATAAACACTGCTTTGTACTAGAGTGACACCCTGAGCTTGCTAGCTCACGAAAGCAATAGTCCGCAGGTACATGAGGTAGACATACTTAAATACTGAACGTTAAGCGGAAAAGCAGCAAATAGCCATTTAAATATGTTTTTGCTTAACCAGGCCATGGATCAAACCCACCAAGTTTTACAGTCAAGATGGGCATACTAACAATAATACCACCAAGGTGTCAAAATAAATTTAGTTAAAAACATCTAATACTATTTATAAGCTATTTGTGTCAAAAAATCTTCGCATTTCAACATATTTAAACGACTCTCTGAAGGAAGATTTAGAAATCATTGGTGTTTTTTCATATTTATTTTTGAATGAAAAACCTGATAATATAGTCAAAAACTTCCTTTAAATTCCAGTTATCTAAATCTGTGTATACCAGTAGTTGTACACTTCTGTCTTCTCTGAGATAAAAAGAATATTTATTTCATAATCGTACAATTTGGTAAAGATAAATTATCATCAATAATCATCATATATGTGCAGTCAAAAACCTTCTTGGAATATTATTTTGTTGTCTTTTAGGAGATTTGTCATTTGTTTAAATCAAATGATATGACTATAGCAACGGCATGTTACTCAGGAAACACGGTAAATATTTAAACTAGTCAGTATATGTTAAAATATAACATGTAAAAAGGAGTAACCTCTCACCAGTAATATTAGTTCCAAAGCATAGGACTGCACATACACACAAGCATAGTTTAAAAGGAACTAAAATCAAAGCAGATCGAAATAGATATATGTAACAGTCAGGTAAATGGATAGATTGAATATTGTTTCACACCAAAAGCGAAGGTTTCCTTATATTTCCCACTCAAATATCAAGCAGCATTTTCGATAATATGTGCACTACATTTATACTAAAAATAAAAAGGATAAAAGTACCAGCAAGTGCAAAGTGGACATAAAAGAAAACAAAAGTGTCAGATAGAAGGGGAGACCCAAAAGCCACGGCAATCTCGAGAACACTAACACGACAGAACACGACAAAGTTACATGTATAACTAAAAACATACATCAATGAAAATGCGGACCCCACAAAAAAACCGCAAAATAGACTTCTGTGATACGGAAGGGTAATTAATGCCTGTCTTCTTTTATTAATTATAAACAACGCACATGTGTAAAATTACACAGAAAGAGGTGTTTATGAAATTTTTTAAGTCCTTGAGATTTATTAAACAATTTTTTTCAACGTTGATAAACTTGTATTTCTCTATCATATACCATAAAAATAGTTTTGGTTTCGAATTTCTTTTTTTAGATATCTGAAAAATGTCAAAATGATGACTCTATTTTCCAAGGGAGCGGTTGCCTTTGCTTCACACAACAGTGTGTCAATTATGCTTGTAAGTTTGTCTGTCATTTATAAATAATTTAACAATATATTTGAAATAAATTCCGTGAACACGAGGTAAATGGATTTATTGATATGACCATTAGGTCATGTAAAAAAGGGGGTAAATATGGACTTTCACAATATTCTTGACTTAAAAAATAACCACACTGCATGGTGAATACCTTCAAGAAGTTGAACTATCACATTTCTGCCAACAGTCTTAATTCTTTGCTAGCTTTTCTATTTTATTAAAATGCGATTTGATAATTGAAATCTTTATTTTAAAATAAGAAGCTGAATTTTCCATTCACTGTAGAACCGCCTCAGTGGTGTAATGGTAAGGGTGCTCGCCTTGAGTGCAGAAGGTCGTGGGTTCGATTCCGGCCGAGTCAAACCAAAGACTTTAAAATTAGTATTTGCTGCTTCTCCGCTAAGCACGCAGCATTAAGGAGTAAGAGCAAAGACTGGTCAGCCCAGAGTCAGAATAAT
>JAULBM010317087.1:0-13762 GCA_032357055.1 Geukensia granosissima | reverse complement strand
GTCACAACCGGTATAGGAACGGATTTGTATTCATGACAGTCGGAAGACATCCATTGTCATCTGTGAAATGGATATTTCGTACCGGTCAACAAGATCATGATGGTGACCGAAAAAAAAATTCCGGAGTGGTGACTCTTTTCTTTTTGTGAGAAAGCCTTGGCTCAGTAGCTTTCTTGTCAACTGCAACCCTCCATCAATAAAATCCTTGTTAAAAGCACAAGCCCTGGAATAGCCTATCAACTGAGAAATATACACTCCGTGTGCAGGTGCGGCTGGAATGTTGGTAGACATGAACGGAAATTTTAAAATCGGAAAATCAAAGTCATCGCTCTTGTGAAGATTTGTTAACCCACCCTTACTATCAAAATAATAGTGAAGTATTTTTAGGATTCAGGGTTACTTATTAACTGTATTGACAACGTCTAGATAACTGTAAGAAAATGTATATATTTAATCAGGTTATGAAGGATGTTTGTGAAGTTTTGTAACAAACTGGGATTCAAAACAGCAAATGAATACGTCCGCTTTTAAAGGAGTACAGTTTGTGCCGATTGTATCGCCAAATGTAAGGTCAATACTTTCAAGAAGAAAATGAAACGAATTAGGCATCTCCTTAAAAGTCCAGTAAATGTTCTCAAAAGTTTTATGACAGTAAACAGACTTAAATGTGATGATGTGATTATCTACATCATCATCAAAATCATAAAAGTATAATAAGTATACACTGAATTACCCATTACGTAAATACCAAGAAGAGTCGAATCATAACTTCACCAGTGACGTATTTTTTGTTTAGATGTGACATATTCTCTTTCCAAAAGTTTGCATCAAAATTATTTGAAATGTTTGTTTTTCATATACATCATGGGTAAAGGGTTGAACCTTTGTTTATATCGGCACTTTTCTTATCAAAGTTAAATATTTCATGGCCACCATAGTGATCGCGAGGGCTCGACACACAGAGCTACCTAGCTTTATCTCTCGATGGCTTATAACGGAAGAACCTCTCGTTTGGGGTCCGCAAGGCTATAATTAGAGGAGCCTTACCGTGGACCATATTTGGTAATTGTGTAGAGAATGCAACGCTTCATGCACGTAATAGATGTTTTTGTAGATTTCGAAAAAGAAAACGCTAGTGCCTCTATAGAACACGTTTTTTTTATTTCCAATCCCTCCTATTTTCCAGTGACAATAATTTTGTTTTTTATTAAAATTGTTCTCGACCTGAATTTGCATTAAATATTTCCCACTAGACATAAAGCAACAAACAATTAATTTATTATTTAATTTTGTTTGCCATATTGGTTGAGGAGTAAAATGATATTCGGAACGTCAATATACGGGAACTTCCACTGAATATCAACTGATTTAGAATGTAGATCAAGAACGTATATCTTTTGCATGGCGTCAAACATGTTTATTTGGATAATAAAGCAACAAAACGTTTACTTGTTTAGAGAGTTTTTGTATCAATGAACAGGGTTTGTTTTGCATATCTGAACACTTTAAAAATAAAACACACCTGTTATTTTTCGAGTCGTCAAGCATGATTTCTTCCATTTAATAAGCTTGCTCTACTGTAAAGAATGGATTTTCTCCAAATAACGTAATCATACGAGTTTTTATCATTTCTGGTGATGCAAGTGTGGATATCTGCACTGGGGCCTCTTCACCGAAAAACTCAGCAAAATCAAAGTCTTCCTTATTTAAATCGTAAACAAAATCCAGCGCACGTGCTCCATAGATCGGCTGTTTCATGTGTGGATCGATCCCTGTCGTTATTTTCGTGACGTTGATGGCCGCTCTGCGTAGATAGGGGCAGTTAAACTACTGTAGTACCTTTTTGTTTCCAAGTCGGACAAGAATTATCAGCGTGACACAGGAAGCAGCGTTTCCCATCGCTGCACCTTCAAGACGTACACTTGCCCAAATGTCGTTCGCCCCACTCATCAGGACCTTAAAAGATATTAGTAATTTATTTTTTTAAATAACTTTTTTATAAAAATAACATATGTTTTAAATGTTATTTGTTTTGTATTTTGATTTGTTTCGCTATTTAGACTGATTTCATTTCAAGTGCGATATGCTATGGTGTTTCTGCTTTTTTATATGCTGTTTTCTTTGATGTCTTCGACCTTCAACAGTTTGCTAATGATCACCAATGCTATTCTTTGTTCATCTCCTTCTGAGTTCTCTTACTAAAAAGGATACTTATTTTGTGCAAAATGATCAAAATAATGGGACTTTTACCTACAGAGCTGTTGCCTCACAGTATTTTTCATGAACATGAACCAGTAGATGTGCTTTCCAACTGTTTATTTCCATGGCACTTCTAATGTATTTTGCCCAGGTTGCAGATTCCTCTGGAACAGACTTGCCTTTTAGTTCTTCAAATATCAACCCAAGCGGACGTATCTCTAAACGCAAGTTTGCCAGGAATTTTTCAATAGTGAAAACTCGGTCCGAATGCTCTGGCATAACGTCAGGCAAATCTCGATAATTTATCAAAACTTTGGAATCCTTATAAAGGTTAACATGGTACCATGTTATCCACTATTCAATAATCAAACACAATTCTTCAATGGAAACCCTCTGGAAATCGTACACAATGTCGCCTAAATCTACTTCTTAAATGGCATTCCATAAACCAAGTTCCTGAAGTTTTCTTAATCCCACCGGAACTGTGTTTCAGTATCTGGAATTTTACTCTTTGCACCTAAATATATTAAAAATCTCAAAACATAATCCTCGTTTATCAGTTGGGAAAGTAAAATTTCATGTTTTGAGTGAAAATTTCATTGAATATTTATTGAAAGATATATTGCGAAATAATATAGTTTAATAAATATCTCGACGAGACTTTACTTAATTCGTGAAAACATTAAAATTGTCAGTAAATGTAAATTGTAATGTACAATCAGGCGCTTTAAACGTGTTGGAATAAGAAACCGTTATGCGTAGGACTTCAATAAAATATTTTCATTAGACAAGCATGATGTAATTGGCTGCTTTACATGCAGGAACAAAATGTTTTATAAAGATCTTTAAGCTTTTGATTTAAATTTGACTTCTAATATGATGTATATACACAATTCTATAAAATTGTTTAAGCAATAATTTCTGGTTTTAAAACTGTTAGTTTATTTTTAATAAATAGAGCAGTATCTTGCGTGAAATGTAAAGAAAAAATATGCGAGGTATACTTTAACTGAGTCTTTGTTTTGGCTGTTCCATCAACTTCCACCTATATCAATAGCATCGTATGCTTTGAAAGTTGGTCACAACTGACGGGAAGGTATTTTGAACAGCCAATTTCAAACGAACAATATATGTCATAATCAGAATCTAAATAATTTTTGTGTGTAAAATATATGTGTCAACGTTTGACATTTATATATGTTAAGTTGAATGTTTCATTTATATTTGTATCCATTTCATCTCATTCATCATGACGTATGACTTGACTGACGACAAAAATAGTATACGTCCCGTGACATATAATTTACTCGTATTACACTTTCATCTGTTGTTATTTTCAACAACAAGAAACAAACAATAATTTGCTTAAAATAAAAGAAATCTTCAACTTTTTCTACAGTGAAACGTGTCTACAACCAATCCATTTGGACTTGAAGAAATGTTCGGTTTAGACAGGTGTTAGTATTAGGCAGGTTAAAAACAAATAAAAACTTGTATAAATGGACTTAAAAATCAGTCTGGTTAAGACAAGTTTTCGGTTTTTTCAGTGTTCGGTTTAGACGGGTTTCGCTGTATTTTATTCTCCGATCTACGATTCTACTATCCTCGTTATTTTTGAAATTTTTATTTTTTGTGTTTGTTTTTATTTTGAAAATTAAAACAAATGAGAAAAGTTAGATATTTTCGTCTTCTTTGGGACAGGATCATGCTTGCTGATTGACCACCGAGTAAAATAACAAGCATCATTAGTGAAGAAGATGTTTACTGACGTGGTACTTGCACTAACCATGTTTTAAGGGGTTCGTGTTGGTTTTTTGTGTATCGATGATAGTCTTTCTTTTTGCAGCTCATGGCCATTGTTTTATCTGGATCAGACTAATCTTTCTCCGTCTGCTTTTTGTCACCTTCCATTTTTTGTCGTTGGTGTCTTTGATTCTTCGATTTAAATGAAAATATCATTCCTTCAGTTATTTCAGAGAAAGCAAACAGACCATTTCTGTCTTCTCCACTGTCAATTAGCTGGCTAACAAAAACATCATCTACTCGCGTAATATGAGAGAATGACGCAACAATTATATTGTTGAACCCACATTTCTTCACTTCATTATATATTTGCGACTTTGAGTCAAGTGTATAACCTCTTAGTTGACCAACGGTACTTTCACGAATCGAGTTGTCCAAAATAAAAATATTCAAGTCGCGTTAGACGTTATATCTGTCTGTCTCATCTTAACTCCTTTTTCGTAACCATTGACCAACCACTGTACTTGTGAAATTTTCTACATTAAAAGAAAACCATTCATAAAAATCTTTATTCAAAAACGGGTTGTCAAGTGTTTCAATATAATCAGTATTTGGTTTCAATGTGGCTACCAAAAGCGTTTCTCAGGTCAGAGCAGAAATCAGTATATACGAAAATACAAACACTTACATAAGATAAACAGAAATCAAGAATTTTAAGATATCAGATTTTGAAAATTAAGCAATAAAATAGTTTCTTTCGATTTGCATAAGATTTATGATTTGGATTTGAGTACGTCTTTTTCTTTATATTTACAATTCTGACTTCCTATGTTTCGGTTCGGATTCTACTGGTGAAAAGTTACTTTATTTAGTCTACTAAATATATTTATTACAAAATATCAATATCTAATTGATGCACTGTATGGCCATTTCGTTGATTTACAGTTTGTCAGCAGTGCTATAAGACAAAATGTTATAAATCCAGTTAAAATACATTGAAATTTACAGGAAATACACTGAAACATCATATCTAAATAAATCTGAATCATGAGTCCAAACTAAGCGAAGGGTGACCTCTGCATCAGAAGGAAGAGCCATGGAAATTCATGGTTTATTTGTTTAAATAAATTTTGAACGGAAAAATTCAAAAGGCATTTTTGTAACGAATCATGCCAGAATAACAATTACGGCTACTGGGCTGCGAATGCCCTAGGAATCAAAATACACCAGCATTAACATGCTCCCAGAGGTAGTAATAAATGACTTACAAACTACCAATATCAATTTGATTCAATGCATGGCCATTTCGTTAATATAGCAGATCACAGTTCAAAACAAACTCTTATTTTTACTACAACTTGTTACGAAAACATGTTGAAAATGTTATTTTTACCTAGAGGTAGGCTGACGAGGCCAGATTTTGCAGTAATGCAGAGAAAGAAAAAACCTGGAATAGATAGACATGATAAAGAGTGATTGAAGTAATGAACAAAAATATGCATAATATACAACGTTTTCTATAGCCGTGCATTTCAAAATGATGAACTAGTTGAACAAACCCCCCAAAAAATATATTGAACAATTGTGTCATCACTGGCGTTCAGTAGAATTAATTGTAAATGAAACAAATAATTCTTCATGAAATTACATACAAATGCTCGCTATTGTGTTTTATATCAATGCAATTCATCTGATCCCGTTTTCCGTAATTACCAAAATTTTTATGCTTGTTTAAATGGCAAAAAGTAAAATCATTTATAAAAATGCCAAAAAAAAACTTTTCAGTGCGAGTTTGTTCATTTAAAATGATTTTTGTAAAATTTATTAATTTAGCGAAATATTGATTTTAAAAATAGAAGTCTTTTAAAATATTACTATGCAAGCGTTAAAATTGCGCTTAATTTATATAAAACCCAGTTTTAACTGTATTTTAACGGGAACAAAGTTAAAAATAAATTCATAAAAAGTTTTTATTATTTATTTTTATATTTTTCCTGCATTGGCACTAATTGAGAAATACGAACAACTGTGACAAATATTGCATAAGGGAGTGTTAATGTTCCATGGAACTGACCTATTCAGGAAAATATGCCTACACCATGTGATATCATTATTTAAATAACAAAAGTTGTTATGCCAGTGTCCGTACTAGTCTTTATAATGGATGCATGCATTTGTTGAAGAGTGACGTATAATAAAATGAGGCCTCATAAAGGTGAAAAAGGAAAACATTTCCTTAAAAAAGAATCTTAGGAAATAAAACTGAAAGTGAGCTTTAGTTCACATTTAACTAAAATACAATATCATTTTAACAAATATTTTGCATAATCAATAGAATCAGCAATAGATGCAAACATTTATGCAATATAATTTCGACCGCCCCTGTGCAGTAAAGGGTTAGAGTGCTCGAATCTAAAGCGGAATGTTTGTCTTTTCAGCAAAAAATGACCTGCGGTGTTGCTGACTTGTTTCTTGTTGGTCAATGCGGTTACTAACCCAATGGTCATTTCGCAAGTCCTCGATAGGATTAAAAAATGGCGGCATAGTTGACCATGAAAGGACCAGGATCTTGTAAAAGCTGAGAAAATCTTTTGACACCTGAGCAACATAAGAGCGAGTATTGTCTTGTTTGAGACATGGTTGAACTAGTGCCTCTGAATGAATGATGAGACTGTAATATCTCCTCCGTAATGGATGGATTTGAGTTTACCAAAAACGACTGTCAATTTTGTGCTTCCAGTATGACTGATACCATTCCATTTATTTGATTAATTCAATCGTGCAAGAACAGCGACGGTATACGCTGAATTCCATGCAGAATAAGGATTCTTCTCACAAACGAATGTTCTATCATATCAGACGGTTCCATGTGGGACAATTGCGACACCATTGAAGCCGGACAGCTCTGTAACGTAATTTAAGTATGACTCCTTTTAGTGGACGATGTGCCGCAAGCAAAGTTTTAATTAATTTTATTAAAGGTTTACTATGAAATGAACTATACAAGCATTCCAAAAATATGGTATTTGAACCAAATGATCTCTTGCAGGGCTTACACTCTAAAATGTCTTCATACAACTCAAGTAAAACATGTAAAATTGAGGATCAATACTATTTTACAATTATAAAGTCCAAAAGTACAAATTTGAATGTTATTTTTAATTTTTTTTATAACATCTAAAACATTTAACCTTGACTATCAATGTGTAACAACTATGTAGGTAGGAAAGCCAGCTTCATTAAACGCTTGAATTTATTAATGAGTGCCCTCCGCTTTCATTATAAAGGTGGGTGTGAGCAATTGGTATATAAACCAAAATCGTCTGCCAAGAATGTTGTTTTATTTTTCGATACATTATTCGAAAACGATTTGCACTGAGACAGCACATGATGTAACCTTTAAAAATTATGCTGTAAAAAAATGTCCTCAACAGTAAAGGTTTAGAAAACGTTGTCGAAATCTCAGTTCGGAAAGGTCTCGGAGTAGCATATGATAACTAAACATGATACTATAAGAATTTTGAAACATTTGAAATATTGCTACCGCAGAATAATTAGCGATCTTGCTAACAAATTTTACATCACACAAATGTCCATATAAAAAAGATGAATTAAAAATAAATCATACAGTTGTTGGAAATCTCAGGTATTTATATTAACCGATCGAATTACCTAATTGGCAACGTAAAATGTTCATTATTTGACGTTGAAAGGAAAAGCACTTAATTGAAAAGATGTTGTGCAGTATTTAAGTAATAATTGGATATAGCAAACAAACACAACAACAAGATTTGGGTTTGAAGCTAAGCCAGCGATGGAAAAACTGTCAAAAAAGTAGAATAAACCAAAGGCGTAAAAAATTGTTAATTCAGAAGACAGTGCAGCTAGAGAACCAGTGGCTGAGAAACAGAAGATTACATCTTAACTATTTGGTTTTAATCATCAACAAAAAACATGGTAAAAATTTTGAAAGTACAATGTATCCAATTAAAGTTCATGTAAATAAAACAACAATTATATACAAAAAATATTCCTGTGAAATGCAACTGAATACATAGCAAAGACACAATATAATATTTCTCTGATAAATCCGTTATGAGCGGAGAAATTGGTTGAAATTAATTGCATTTGAATAGAATTAATAGTTTATAATACGTAGTGGTTAGCGCAAGCTACTCCTAATTTTACTCGTCTGAATTACCAGGCTTATTCTGTGCTTGCTGATATGGATAACGATAATTGATATTAATAAATTACGTGTATATATCTTCTATAAATCACTCTGATTAGCGGAGTACCGAAACAATGTACATGTAACGCGAAATAATGAACTGGTTTCAGCGCACTCTCTGGCTGTTATGTATTTGATATCTCCTTTAAATCATAATAACTCATAATAATCAAAATCACAAATGAAATGAATTCCAATTCGATCGGAATGAATAAACGGCCTACTCCACTTATGTCGCATCCATACATATGTCATTATCATACATGTCTATTTTGGCGTATCCTATCGAAAGTTTTCCATCAGTATCAGTATCGGGTGATTGCAACTTAGCTTAAACGTTTTCATTTAAGACATCTAGCATTTGATTTTCGGGGGGGGGGGGGGGAGGCTGGGATTTTATCGAAAAAAAAAATCTAGCCCTGATTTTTGCCCCCAAAATAATTTGACCAGCATCTTGAGTGATATAAATATTCTGGCATACTGTCTGGCAATTGGAAAAAAATATACATGAAAAAATTATTCTGGGATGTAATATAATAACTCGCGAAGCAGGCAAAAAATTCATGGCCCCGCATACAAATACCACCCCATCGAAAATTAAATGATCCATGCCTAATCTTGGGGATCAGCAATGTGAGCAGTTTGTTGTTCGACCAAGACGATTTTCAGTTTCAGTTTTTAGGTTAATTCAATATTAGTGAATGGTATGCATATCGTTCTACTAAAGTTTTATTTTACTTTTTTAAGTACTTGTATCTATCTTTCTGGTGTTTAAGGATATAGGTCGTGAGACGAACATTCATGTTTGTTGTCACATATTGTAGTCGAGTCTGGTAGTGAACCAATATGTTGATTCGAGAGAAGTCCGGAGTGTCCATGTGTCGTGAATGCGAGATAATTATCTCGTTTTGGTAATTGTTCCTTGACATATCGTCTTGTATCGTAATAGACGTATATGAAGAAACGGATTAGTAGGTAATATAATTGGTCTTCAAATCCTAAGCCAAAGATGGAGAAAATGTTTTAAGGCATTACCTTTTGATTCGATGCAGTTTAATGAAGTAAAAACAGTACTGAATCTTTGAACCAACTTACAATCCGACAATAACCGAAATGTCTATATTTAATATTTGGTACCGAAGTTCACTTCATTTGGACAATTAAAAACCACAAATTTACGTGTTTAAACGATATATATCAAAAAATTTTGTACGTTTAACAAGTTTGTGACATTGAATTATTTTGATCTAATGAAATCTAGCAGGTTAGTGCAATTTTATTTAATAGGAAACTTGTATCTGATAATTCGTTTTGGTCATGGTGGAACTTATCGGTATTTCACATTTAAAAAACTGTTCTTTTTCATCTTTTAACTTCATATTTGAAATTTAATAATGCAGCGACATAGTCATTATAGCGGCAATAGTTTACAAAACAGAATTATTACCTGGTAAAGGTCAAAGGTAATGCCACATCTCCTATTTTTATAAAGGTAAAAATTTACGAGTAAATGTAAATTATCAACATGAGAGGAATATTTTATTTAGAGTAAAGTGGATCTATTGATGAATACAATGGTTCACTACAAATTGTGAAAAGAAAGTTCCTTGCATTAGAAAAGAAAGGAGTTGGTGCGATAAGGACCGTTTCCGGTCTCAAAAATAAAGTTAAGTATGAATTTGAAGTTTTACATTTTTTGAAAACTATAATGTCAAATCTTTAAAACGTAATTTATCTTTTTAAATAAAAACTGTTAGATGTAGTGATTTTTAACTGCTCAAACATCGTCCAAAAATGAAAAATTCAACAAATAAGCCAAATTTTGTGTAATTTATACTCGTTTTGGCCATTTCAGAATTGGCCGCACACGTGTTACACCTTAATTTTTACATATATTATGTAGTTTAGTTAGTTACATAATATGTGTAAAGATTTGGTTGTAACACACGGTCAATATGATTAGAGGCAAAAATCTCCCAAAATCAACAAAAAATATAAACATTTTTGAACATTTTGGGAAATGACGTATTTTGATGAAGTCATACCTAAAGCACTTGAATTTTTATACTAAAAAGAAAGCTGCAAATACTAAGAACATTTATTTTTCTATTCAACAAACACTTTTAGATAATATTTTACTAAGATTTTTATAATGTGTAAATTTGTGGACCAAAAAGGAACCTTACTGGACCTTCTCCTTTGTAAAATTCCCTGATTGTTATTTTTATGTTTGGCTTATCGGTCTTCATTTAATCATGAACTGAATATTTGCTCCATGAATGTAACAAGAAATGACGGAGGTAAAGTTAGTTACTTATTCCTTATTCGACATTCAATATCAAACGACGAATAAGTAACTAACTTTACCTTCGTCAAGAAATGCATAAAAATTGACTGATCTTTCTATTTTTGTTTTTAGTGTGTCTAATGAATTCGCTTTACACGCAGTTTAATTTGATTTGGCTTTTGAATATTTCTTATAAACAGTTAAGAATTAACAGCTAAACAAGTACGATGCGCATCTTATCTTTCCGGCATACATGTATATTCCATTGTATTCTTTCTTTTAAATAGGGGCTATCATATTTTTTTTGTTATTGATTTGTCTTTTCGAGGAGCACATCATAAAAAAATTACATTGGTAGAGACTTGTTTCCTATATCATCCAAACATAGATTTAGCCCGAAATTGGTATTTTTGCCATCCTAACCATTTTGATGTCTTTTGACTTAATTTCGCTGTATTATAAATTGATCTGAAAAGCTTCGATTTTGGGGGTCACATATGGGACACCCGCACTTAGTCCATTGCTGGTGTAAAACTGGCACGATTTCCATATACCAAAGTCTTCTCCAGCTGATATGTCGTTAAAGTTTACAAGCCAAATCAGCTGATATGTCGTTAAAGTTTACAAGCCAAATATTTAAATCACCATTTCAGCTACCAGTAAGTTAACGAGTCCATTTAGTCGAGATGCAAGGGACGGATTTGGCAATTTGGGTTTACCACTAGGAGGGGTAGAGAAATATTGCTGTTAGTTGAATAATGTTGCTTTCAGAACTTTGTAAATTACATTTTACATGTTTAGTTTCTTCCAGGAGATGGTTAAAAATTATGAGTGAAGAAAATGAACTTAACGTAGTACCCCCTTTTATACAGACGTTGAAATACCGGTAGAAAATGATCACCTAATGTTAAAAACGTCCGATCTCCCAACGATTTTTCATCGTCCGTCCAACAATTGCAATAATCGCTTAATGGTATCCATAATGTCTACACGGTCCCCAAGGTTTCCGCATAATTTTGACTCTCAAAACACCTTTTTCAACCTCAAGCAGCGGCCATGGGTTACACAGATAGCGCAAAAGGCCACCATAACGACCTCATGAATATCACAATGATTTCCCCAGAGCAATATGTTGCAGAATAACTCCTAAGCGAACTCTCAAAAATCATCGGAAGTATCAATCCCTGAAAGATCTTTTAATGTGCTTTTTGAGCGTCAAGATCGCTCAGTGATTTCAACAGATCGCCAAGGAAGTCGTCAATACTCCAAGATTTTCACACAATAACCACATTATGATCTCAATAAAATTTACACACCATGGACTTTGTGGGGCTTTTAGGAAGAGTTTTAAATTAACCAAGGTCGATATTTTAACAACAGAATGTTAGGAAACAGAGTAAATGGTCAAGTTTGCTACGGTGGAAGTGTATTCTATGAACTGATAAAGAATACACCGATTTGGTCTAGGCTCCTGCACAAAGAAAGACTAATATTATACCTGATCCCACTCCGTGTTTTGTAAAGGAGTTTGTGAATTCCAAGGTTTTCTTACATTTGTTTGCGATTTATCTTTTAGTTTGTTTATAATTCGTCTTGTCTCTTTGGACTATGCACTTTTGATCTCTCGCATGGGTATTCTACATGTTAATTGCCAATATCACTAATAATTGAAAGGTAATTGTACATGTGTATATGTATAATCATACGAATAAGGAATGACATTGTAATTATTTTCATTTTCCATTTTAATTATTTTGAAAATTAAAATAAGTTTGTTGAACATGATGTATTATATTGGAACAATTACCTTTTCCTTAAAGATAATTTACAATCAGTCTAATGTCAACAAACTGCTGTTGCTGATGATGAACCATTAAAAAATATCAAATACCTAACAAGGAACATTTTGACATGCACCAACATATTTTCGTGGTCTATTATCAAAATTCTTCAGAAGTTTGTTGGGTTTTTATTACTTTTTGAGGGTGGGCGGGGTCGTGGTTTTATTTTCTGAATTGATTGAAAAATTAATCAATCGTCAACAAAACAATATCTATTGATTGATAACAGAAGGAAGACACAAGTTAACATGATCAGATCGTGGTTAAATGTCGTACACAGAATTGCTCGAGGCAACGTTTAATCATCGCTAACTCTATAACATACACATAACAGGTAGGAAAAACTTATATTTTTTTTATCATTTATAATAAATTTAATTCTTGTTATAACCGGTATTGGTGCGTATTAAATTGTCATTACCAAAATAAGAGTATTGCCTAATCAAAGAACACTATTTTGATTTTTTATTCAAAATCAAAATTGATCTTGATTATCAAAAGCACGTACAGTAAGTCATTATGACAATGTTATAATTTCATAAAGATGTGGTTTAACTGTTATTGCAAACATCTACATGTCTGACATCATGTCGTGTAAAACCAGAACGAACCAGGTACATAATAAAATATCTGCCAGTCATCATGTTACGCATGGAAAGATGTTTATCAATTTTTCCAGCACGAGAAACTTTTTACCTCTAGAAAATAGATACATATTGAACAGGACTTAATATTACAAATTAACGCGAAACCTTTTCTACGATACCCGATGTCACATCAGGACTTTGTAAGTAGATCCATTTACTGTCGTCATATTTAGATAGAAACGATTCTACATTTATATTAAAATAAAGGCTTTTAACTTGGGTTTTATATGTCTCTGTTTATGTTCTTGTACAGTTTTATCTTAAAACAGAAACAGACACTTCCATGAAACCAGTATAAATTAGTCTGTAATGGGATGTCAAGATTTCATAGCGCAGTCAGTCCTGTTGAGGTGAGCCTTTTCGCTTTCTTATGACAGCTGTTGATAAGGAAAGGTCAGAGATGAACAAAGCCAAAATAAACAATGGCACAGAAGGATTAAGTAATATAATTATTTTTAGCTCACTTGGCCATGTGAGCTTTTACCATCACTTGGCGTCCGTTGTCCGATAACTTTTACATTTAAATCTTCTCTTCTGTAACCAATGGGCCAAGTGAACTAAAACTTGCTCTGAGAAATGATAGGGATAGCTTCTGTCAAGTTTTCATATATAATTCCGGTCGGTCAACTAACATAGCTGACACAGCTAGTTCTTGTTTCTGATCGGTCGAAACTTTAAAAAATCTTCTCCTCTGAAACAGCATGGCAAAAATAGACTGAAACGCGACCTAAAAGGAATTCGAAGATACCAAAGGGGCAGACAGAAATCGTGAAGTCGGAAGACAGACAAGACCATGGCCAACAAAATGAAACGA
>JAULBM010317076.1:0-13762 GCA_032357055.1 Geukensia granosissima | reverse complement strand
TTTGCATTTCGTTGCTCCACTATTTTTGTAATTAAAGTACTCACTATTCAAATTGGGTGACATTCTATTTGATTTTTATTGTTCGTCGGTTGCTGCATTTGTTTCCTTTGATTTTCGCCTTTGACCACTCCTTGGGGGAAAATTGGGTACCCACTAAACTAATTTAACCACACCACATGTCTCATGTGCCTGTCCCAAGTCAGGAATTGTGGTCATAGTTTTGGCATTGTCTTTGTGTTTAATGTTTTTTACATGTTCATCTTAGATAATAGTATTATTTTACGCATACACAATTTTTTATTTGGGGCGTAATATCCTTTTTGAAAAGATTACCGTAATAAAACAGTTACGATCACTAAAGTCAGACGCTTTTATGAAACCAACAACAATATGGACCAGTTGTGAAATTTATAACCCATATATAAATATATACGAAGATGCGCAGGGCACGTCCACGTCAAGAAAAGGAAAGTTCACGACGTGAAGGAAAAGTTATCCATTTTATTATAAATTTATATATTGTATCTCTGTCCTAAAGTAAAAATCCAGGTCTAGGGTGTTATTGTCATTTATATACATGTACGCTTTCGTTTACGAACGATTTTCGCTTAAAACTTTTTAGTCTAGTATTTGAAACAAGGGTAAAGTCAAGATTATATGATAAATGAAAATCTTTTATTTAACCTGATGTATGGGCTCGTTTCATGATCAATGAGACAATTAAGAAAATTGTCCAAATTCAGGAGAACCCCCCGATGGCGGCCATGCAGATAGAAAAATACAAAATTATCAAACTTGAATAAATACGGAGAATTTTTGTATGCAATATGTACATTTCAATTAGTCACCTCCTTAACAAGAAGCATTAAAACCACAACGTAGGAAGTCCTAGATCCAAGCATAGAAAAAAAAGTACTCAAATAATCAAAAATCGAAATGGGAAGCCAACTCCGACGGCAGGAACAACTACTTAGTGCACTAGTTTCCGAGGCCTTTCCGTATTTCAGTGCTTAAAAATTAAACTTCTGTAAAACATTGTTTGATAAATTTCAAGTCAGGCAAGTCTGACAACTAGGATCCCTGCTAGGGAAAAGCTGAAAGATCCCCATAATATTCACGACGACAATAGCCAAACAATTTTATGAATGTAAAGATTAAGTTTACATGAAGAACATTAGATGCCCCAATTGTAATGCTAATGAAAAGCGACGAACGTGTTATCGTTTTTTAATTCAATCTCTTTTTTCTGAGGTATCGATGATCACATTTTTACCATCGCCCAATCAACGTTCAATAAGATGTACCATTCAAATGTATTCTAATAGAATAACTTGTGCATAATGTATTGTAATACAATAAGTGAAAATCTGAGTGGAATGGTCAGATAACAGTTTTTGATAGAAAACTTCCCTGATAACTTCATTAATTTCAGTAGTAAGATTAATGTAGTAAGATAAATTTATTATTGACACCTAAGTGCAAAAAAAGTTTTTCATTCCTTCTTATATATAACCATTCTGATTCAATGTGTTTTGAATGTGCTACTTCTGTAATTATAAAAATTCCATTTGAAAAAAATGATAACTACATGTATAGATTTTGCCCCTTTATATATCTTTTTTCATTAATACATGTTTAAAAACTTTTGAGTCTATTGAGATATTTGTTTGGTACAAAGGTTATTGAGATACATAAAGTTAATAAATAATGCGAATCTTTCAATGTAACTTTTGAACTGGCCTCGTTTTATGGTCGATCAGTCAACTTAGACTGATTGTCCCCATTCAAAAGAACCCACGAGAGCGGCCGTGGTATAGAAATAGGCTGTTCGGTTTTTCGGCCTGCAAGTAGAATCTTTGCTTAAGAGAAGACCGTTACTTCGAGCGGGATGTATAAATACTTGAACTTCCCTTCACAAAGTAAAGTGCCAGGCAAAGAAAAGGCACTAGGTATTTCCGTCCTGGGGGCACTAGTCACCTATAAGGGGCTTTCCCTGGTTGTGAGGACGTAAAAATTCACAATCCCTCCGAAGAGAGACGTTTAACACTACCTATGATTAGGAAATGCCACGGTCTAAAATGTTAAAGACATTTTGCAACAGCTCAGTTTGAGTGGTCAGTAGGCGGCAAATTACAAGGCTAAAGGTATGATAAGAGCCTTATTTGGCTCTTTATTTAATGTAAAAATAAAGCTAAATAATGATTTTTTGTACAAAACTTATTCAAAAAGTGCCTATTTAAGTGTTTTTGACGTCCCAATGACGTCACATGTTATGGCAAAAAACGGCAATTCTTTCAAAACTCTCAAAATTTGGCCTATTTTTCGTATGTTTTCGGCTAAAATAACAACGTAGACCAACATGATATTGATACTGAACGTAGATCTTTACATACTACACCAGATGACAAAACAACTGTAGCGGTCTACTTTGTCGGAAATGGTTAGATTTAAGGGAAAATCCCCAAAATTTGTACGAGTCCTAGTCAGGACTCGTGGCTTTTTGATTGTTTTCGTTCCTTTTAAAATTTCACTGTTATATTAACTACACTTTGTGGATTTCATCTGTCTTTTAACATTTAAAATGTTTTGTAGCCGCTGGGATTTAGAGCTCCTCACAAGAAGGGGGATTCCGCTCTTGTTGTAAGCTGGGTAGCGTTCTTTAGATTTTAACTTCAATCACCTTGACATAAATATCTTCAAACAGTTCAAAAGGGGCATTTCTCAGTTCTTGTAAAATGGTGATGATTCACTTAATATGTGATTACATTCTAAAAAATCAAAGGAATATGCATAATTAATTAAAACATCGTGTATTGACCGCGGTATAGTACTAGGTTTTTCGGCTTCTCCGCCTCGGCCAGCAGGTAGAACCCTGCTAAAGGTGTGTCAGTTAGTCTAGTGTGATGTATAAATATTTTACCTCTCCTTTCAAAGGTCGTGACGAGGAAACGTTTGGCACTATTTATATATCACTTTCGCACTGAACTGGAAAAAAAGGTTGTGGTGGATTATAAATTCACAAATTGCAACTTGTCTTAAGGGAGACGCTTTGCGGGAAAAATGTGACGTTCTTATCACTCTCTTTACAGCTCGTTTTCAGTGGTTTGTGGGTAGCAACGGTAAATGATCCTTACTTATCAATAACGCATATTTCAAGTGGCGGTCAAATTTTACCCTTATGGCCACCGGTTTATACATTGTAGTTGCATATTGATTCATTGTTTTGTTACAAAGAATACGAAAATACCAAAGGGATAGACAAAAATCTTTAAGTCATAAGATATGCAAGACCATGGCCAACAAAAAAAAAGAGAAACATAGTACTCAAAGCACTACACTGAAAACTAAAACCCCGACAAAAAATGAGGTACTCCGTTAGTGTTAGCAACCCGTGCGCCACTAGTGGCATCGTCGTGTTACTCAGTAATTGTGTATAGTCGCAATCGGTGTAAGTCTCAATCAGTATTAGGAATGGATTTGTTGTTACGATTGTGGTAAGACATTCATTGTCATATATTTGTGAAATGGATATTTCGTATCGATCAACCAACTCATGATGGCGACAGAAAAACTAACGGAGTGATAACTAGAAAAAAGGGGGGATATTGCGACCGAAAAATTTCCGTGATTATGACCTTAATTTTTCCTTGAGAAGCCCTTGGTTAACTCGTGTCGTCTTGAATTCGACTGCAGTACTGAGAGCTAGATGTTACACATCAACCAAACAATCAATTAAATTTTTAATTCAAATATTTCAGCGGTCCAGCCAGGAACTTATAACACATGGAAAAAGGTGTTCAACAAGAGTGCAAAGCTGTATCTTTTGGGAATTGTTAATTGAGATATTATGTCCGATGCTTTTTAACCGTTAATTTTGTGTTAAATGGTATCATATTTACAAAGATAGGTCAATTGTTCAGAGAACAAATGTAGACACCCGAGACTAAAAATTCCAGTTTATGTGATGTATGTGGTTGTTAGTTTTAGTATTAAAACATCCTTTTATAAATTGCTGTAGTCTTCTTTATTTAAAAAATGTTTTCACTCGCTGATTATTATTGGTTTCACGAATATTCAGCGTGTCCAATCAACAGAAGTTTCTTGGTGAAACCTCAACTAATATGTAATTAAAAACTGTTTAGAGTTTAAGGAATCCACGACGGGTGGTGCGCGCAAGACAGGGCACGCTTACCCCTCTGGAGCATCTGATCCAACTCCTGTTTTATAAAAGGAGTTCGTGGATTCCAAGCCTTTGTTGCTTTTTTTCGTTTTATCTTTTAGTTTGTTTCAAAATAGTCTTGTCTCTTTGGACTATGCACTTCTGATCTCTCAAATGGGAATTTTACACTGGAAAATTTTAATGTTTAATTTGTTTATATATGATACGGAAGAGAAGCTTCTGATAAATGAAGAGAGCGCCTAACTCTCTAAGCTTATCAGGATAAACTCACCCATGTTTCATAAAACAGCCGCTAAAGCGTACACGTTTTTCCATTCATTTTTTATGTACGTTAAGTTAGCGACTGGGCACCGGAGTGGTCTCCAGGGATCGACCCACAGAGCTGACCCAGCGCGAACCCCTCTCGTTGGAGGTTTGCCAGGTTATTATACGGAAAGCCTGGCCGTGGATCATAGTGGGTGACGTGTTTGAATAGTGCCACGCTCCTTGCACGAAAAAGACCCATTTTGTAGTTCTCGAAAAAGAGTAGGTTTATTCTGCTTCAAAAGGCTAAATTTTTTGTCCCTACCTATGGCCATCACTCCCCTTTCCAGTGGCAGTCAAAAACCGTTGCCCTGTTGTGTCCAATCTCAGACCCTTTTTCGATATTTATAATTGTTGAACTTGTTCTCGTCCTGAATATGCATGAAATATTTGAAACTGGACGTTAAGCAACCAACAATCAATCAATTAATTTAGCGATCATTTTATGAAACGGTAGGCAGGAGTCATAGCGGCCTGAAGTTGGGTTGCGGTTATATATGCATGGGTGTGATTTTTTAGACGTATGCATTTGTACAATCCAAATCTGAAGGTCCCTGTGCTAAGAAATGCATCGTGTAATCGCAATCGCTTACAAACACAAATTATAATGTAACGATAACGATACTCTAAGCTGGACGTGATTTAATTGTAAAATCTTCTTGCCTTCGAGTCGTTTTGTCACATTTTCACCAATGGTTCTACATATTTCTACTGCTTTATGTTTTCTCTGCAATTTTATGGGCTTTTCGCAATTTCTGTCTTTATGACGTCATGAACAGTTCTAATACTAGACCATTTCCGTCTTCCGTCGAAAAGGACAATCTTTATCAGTTTGCGAGTTGATAAAAGGATCTGCCGATTTCGACGACTGTCTACAAACCTTCATAGAGGCCTTCATTATTCCTTTTATAATGCTGTTTTATAAAAGGTTCGAAATGACAAAACGTCACCAAATTAACATTATCATTCAGTTATAAGGTTTACTGTTAAACATTATGTTCTTAAATATCAATGTGAGCGTTTATCACGTAGAAGTTTTTATATTCCATTGTGTATACAGCAAGCATATAGAATGTTTTGAGAGTAAAACTGGTATACATTTATTTCACACTTGTGTTGTATAACTATCCTTTTGTTTACCTTTTGGTGCAGTGGTTTGTTGCTTCCTAAACCACTTGACCACGGTTGATAGTCTAAAGGTGGTAGTGTTTTTTTCTTGTTAAACTATTGGAATGACATATATATTATGTTCACTCTTAAGGTTTGTATAAAAACTACCTTATACTGTAGATTAGAATATAACAATTATATGTAATATCAATTATATGTAAACGTCTGTCTGGTCATTCGTCAAAATTTTCTTCTTCCCTGTCCCGAAGCAGTGGGATTAATGAAATACCATCTTAAGTGGCGTTCGTAATTTCACCACGCATCGAGACTTAATGTGATGCTTAATCATCTATTTAATATATGACAATCATATTGTTGGATTGTAATGAGAAAATCAAAAACCCGGTTCAGATCCATCTAATGGGCCTGAAGCAAGACATTTTAAACCAATTTAAAATATTCCATGTTTTATTTGAAGAATTAAGTACATTTATGAACAAATACAAGGGTATCTGAAAGGACAATAATACACAAGAACTGCTCGATAAATGTAATTTATAACTCTATTTATACTTGTCGACACTTTCTATATAAATATAGGAGATATGGCCTGATTGTCAATGAGTCAGCCCCCACCAAATGACAGTCGAAATAAAACTTAACAGGCCCCATTACGGCCTTCAAAAATGAAACGGAGTCCAAACAATAACGGAGGCACCCAAAATACAAAATTTGAAACTATTAATAAATCATGACAACATACCTAATTTATTGAAAAAATTATAACAGAATAACAATAAATGAATATTTAAACTACTACAACTGGAGTACAGGTTAGTCGATTGGTTGTATTACAACTGGAGTACAGGTTAGTCGATTGGTTGTATTACAATTGGAGTACAGGTTAGTCGATTGGTTGTATTACAACTGGAGTACAGGTTAGTCGATTGGTTGTATTACAACTGGAGTACAGGTTAGTCGATTGGTTGTACTTGTAAACTACTACAACTGGAGTACAGGTTAGTCGATTGGTTGTATTTGTAAACTACTACAACTGGAGTACAGGTTAGTCGATTGGTTGTATATGTTTTTGCTATTAGTATCGATCAAAAGTGTTAAATCCATTTCAACCTATTTTTATGGTGTGTATTCATTATTGTTTATCCCACAACTGTTCCAGGTTAGGGGGTGGGTGGGTTATCGCTCACAAACTGGTTTAACCTCGCCACATACTTAATGTGCCTGTTCCAATAAATCATTGACCTCGAAAGAGTACTAGTTGTTGTCTGCTAGTTCAAAACCCAAAAGCAACCGATCAGGAAACTAAGTTACACAAACGGTGTCAATGAAAACACGTCCAACAAAAATTGTATCGTCTATCAAATAAGATCTAGAAGGATACATATGAAGTGTGGCCATAAACTGAAATGCATAACAGTAAAGAGATAAATCTCTATTAAAAGAGCACAATTTGTGACCATTGGAACTCCAACGAACTGCCTATAAATTTTATTACCAAAAGAATAAAAATGTTATCAAGAAGGAAATTGACAGAATCAATCGTATCTTTACAGTTTCAGTTGATCTATCTTAGTCAGAGAAAAATGACATTTCTCTACTACAGCGAACGTACTTCTAATTTGTTTTTTAGATAAAATTCAATCAAATTTAAGAATTTCTGTTTAATAAGTTAGTGTGAAAGTGTAGTATAAAGAGTAGAGGACAGTTTCAAAAGTTTTTTCGAGCGCCTGTAATTTATCCAAAACGTCCAGTCAATTTTTACACTCCAAAAATGGTTTATACTATTATATTCGTAAGTTTTATTAAAGTAAATCATGATACATGTAAGTTCTTTTTAAAATTTAGAAAGAACACTAGTCAGAATGACTAAATGACATTATTGATAGAACAACGCGTACGCAGAAAAATTTAAACAATCGACTTCCAAAAACATTTTACAACAGAGAGATTTCGAGCCTTAAATTTTTTTTTCTAACTTGAAATCGAATAGATTTCATAAACATATCAATTTTATTTCATTACACCATACCTACCTTTTTTGATAATGCTGTCATTTACCTATTACTTATTATAGCACAAATGTAATGTACATTTATATTTATTACTTAGAGCTTTCTTAAAAAAAACATGATATCTTCTGCTTTCGCAAATTGATTGGTCAGAGTGTCGTTAAATCGTACATGATGCTCTTTCTTCGTATTGTCAAAAATGGTGTAAACGACAGAAAGGCGATAAAAATCTCTTGATGAGTTTCTTTAAAAATGAAAAAAAAACCAATTGAAGACATTCATATGACTCAACATATATATTATTTCGAACCAATTTCAAGTACTCGATTTTAGAGTACACATTAAACAATGGCATCCTGTTCGTATTTGTACCAGCAGACAAAAGAACCAACAACGTGCACATGGTGGTGCTGGTGGACTGAATAATTCACGGAAGTTATTAAGAACAGAATTTCACATTCTTTTATTTTCTAACCCATGCGATTGACTTTACAGTTTTAAAGTAGCAGTCTTTATAAAAACATGCAGAAGGTGATTCATGAAGGATTTAAGAATTTAGTTATATTTTTATAAAATGTTCCGCTCGGGTATTGGAACAAAGAAAAATAGTTTTTTCCCTTGCATGCATTTAGTTGCAAGGACACAGACAACCATACGAATGTGCTTCGCAACTAGTAAAGATGCAAAAATAAACCTTTTGCCATCCTTAGTGTCTGAAAAGGAACTGTGAAATGAAAAACAACTGATGTACCACAACTATCATTAAGATAGGCTTTTCATTTTGAAGACTTGATAATTTTCACTTTTCTCCTTTGAAAAAAGCATGCATCTATTATATAGCCTCTTTCAATAGCCCAGTCTGGAAACTGGTAAAACATCTTCTTTTGATATTCAATTATGATATCTCATGGTATAGGTATATTCACAAGAATTGTTCCACGCAACAATCACTCCCTCTGCAAATAATGCTACTGATTAAATTAATTTGTAAAGAGACCTAATGGACAACTTTTTTGAAAAAACGCAAAACATTCGAGTTCCTATATCTTACCAATTGAGAATACAGAACAAATTAGGAAAACATATCAAAAATATGAATTTTTAATTAATTTTTTTCAAAGTTTTATAAATCTCAAATGGACTATATTACTTTCTTTTCGTATCAGACAGACCTTAGTTATTTGATATATGGCTATATATAGCAATGTTTGATTGGAAGAATATGACGTCACTTACTATGATTTTGACTTTTGACATTGAATTTTTACATTAAGATCCAATAATCTTAATGATGAGAATTTCCGTGACATAAAAAAGGGGTTTATATAGGTACAAAATACACAATTTTAAATATAAATAGTGAACTTAGGTACATTTCAAGAAGCACAATTTGAAATACGAAGAAAAATCCAACGGCAGGGGTCTTTCTGTATTTTCAGTGCTTTAGAATTTTAACAAATGCAGCAAAGGACGAGGGTTGTTAAGGCCCATTTTTGGCCCAAGAATTTGGCGAAAAAATGAAAATTGGCTAATATCTATTTTTATATTTTTTTATTGAAAAATGTATATAAAAAAATCCAACAGAATTGTTAGTTTAATAAGTTCTACCAAGTCACATGACACATAGAAAATGCTTTAAATGTGAAAATACTAAGAAATCAACTAATTTTAGGCAATATTTGATACTATTTTGTCGATTTTAATATATATCGCACAAAAACATCACAATTAAACTTTGCACAATTAAAGATTTATCAAGTGCAAATGTTTGGTTAAAATATCTTTGTGATATTTTTGAACATAACACCATTAAAAAATGGAGTATTTTACCGAAAATGTTAAATTCTTGTCAAATAATACAAAAAGGCCCTGAAAAGTAACGGACTTAGTAGTGGTTCCTGTCGTCGGATTTGGCTTCCCATTTCGATTTGTCTGGATGTGAGTGCTTCTTTCGCTATATTTGAATCTTTCGGTTCTAATGCTACTGATGAGAGATTACTCTTTGAAATGTACATATAGCATACCTAAATTTTGCATATTTTTTTAACATTGGTAATTTTGTATTTTACAACCACTGAGTCGATACCTCTTCTGGTGGAACATTGGTCCCTGAGGGTATTTACCAGCCCAGACTTGTCTGACATGAAATTTATCTAACAATGTTTTACAGAAATTTGATGCATTTGCTAAAAATTCTGAAACACTGAAAACACGGAAAGGCCTTGAAAAATAATGCACTTAGTAGTAGTCCCTGTAATGCATTTAGTAGTAGTCCCTGTCGTCGATTCCTTTGGATTTGAGGGCTTCTTTCGCTTTATTTGAATCTTTGACTTCCTGTGTTTCGGTTCTAATGCTACTGATGAGAGGTTACTCCTTGAAATGTACTTATAGCATACCTAAATTTTACATATTTCTTTAACATTGGTAATTTTGTATTTTTATATACCCTTTCATTTTGTCAAAGTGACGAAAAGTACACAAGAAAAAGTAATGAATTATTAAAAGACGATTATTAAACCGCATTGTCTCAACAACTAACTATTGTGTCACAAAATCTTAAATTTTGGTCAAATATGGGGCTTAACGTACCTACTCCTTTCTGTAGAAAACATAGTCGTATTCCCATATAGTAGTGCTCCTACATAGTCATACTGATGTTATCTATGACTTATTATAAAACATCTGATATCATTAGGCAATATTATTTTCAAAATTGTGCAGTGGATGACCACTTAAATTGGTATTTTCACGCTACAAATACATATGGTTCAGGGGTGAGGATCACAACAGTATTAATGATAAATTAAAATTTCAAAATAAGAGGGGCGAGGCCGACCCCCATGGATGACCATTGAACTTGTTCTTTTATGACGACTCAGAACATATATGGCTAACGGGTGGCGAACATAAGTTTTAGTAATAAATTAAAAGTTTCGAAATAACTGGGCGAGGACGAATCGCGTGGTGACCATTGAATTTGTTTTTTTATTACGACTTATAATATATATGGTTTACAAATAAAATACAAAATTACAAAAGTTGAAGAAATATTGAGAATTTTGGTAAACATTTCAAGTAGTATCATCGCATCAGAAGTGGAGAACTGATTCGTTTTCGAGTAAATGTGAAATTTAAGAAAAAAGGGGATGAAGCCAAACCCTGGGATGACTGAAGTTGTTTTTTAATATGTCGATTTGTATATATTGTTTAGGGTTTGGGATCTCAACTGTTTTTACGATCAAATGAAATTTTCAAAATGAGGGTGGTGTGGGTACAACCTCTTAGAGTTACCATAAAATTCATCTTCTGAAAGCAGTTGAGAATATATAGTTCAGGAGTGGTGATCTCAACAGTATTGACATATATTGAGATTGCGCTTATCTGGTTAAGGCAGGGGCGGGAATCACAATTCTGAAGTTTTCGACACAGGCAACTTTTCAAATGTTACCAATGAAATAAGTTCAACTTTTTATCTTTTACGGTGTAAGAGGAGTTCGTTTTGATAATTTTTTATCCCCTAAGGGCAACGTCAGGGGTGCGCCTGAAATTCTGATAGCTTCCGTTTTGTAGGCAAAGGTATTGTAAGTTGTGATACTGGTTTCAAAATCCTAACTTCTGCAGTTTAAATGATTTCATCATTTTCTTGGATATCGCAAAATTCGTTATTTGCCCACAAGGGGTGCAATTGGAATATTTGGGAACTATTCCCTAGCGTCCCATATACCCTTCTTTGTTCTCAAGTTTCCAATTTCAAATAATTACGGTCTTTGAGATTTGCTTGACCACTACAGACGTAGGTTCGGACTGACTGTATACATAATCCTCACACTTTCGCTAAGCGGGGGAGGGGAGAGGGTTGGTGGTATAAATGTTTTAAGCATTAGATCTAGGATTTGATGTGCTCTTTTTTTTTTTATCTCACCTGATTTACAAGGCCATGTGACCTTTTCTCATCACTCTGTGTCCTTCGTCGGTCATCCGTCCACAATTACAAAACACTTTTCTCCTCTGAATCAGGTTAACTAGTTTTGATGAAACTTTGGTGAATGGTTCTCTCTCAAATTTGTTTCATTACCCTACCCTCCATTTAAGATGGCTAAAAATTTGATAGTTCTACCAATTTACATGTGCAATTGGCACAAATAGGAGAAGATCGTGTGATAAATTACATAAATCAAAACTTTAGGAAATCCTGTGTGAACTATGGTGGGTACAGAACTACCTTCTGTTAGTTTATTCTAATTCTTTACCTTCCTGTCACTAAGTAAAAACAGAATCAAACAAAAAAAGCCATTCTATTTGTAAATGAGTATAACTTCATACCTCTCACGAATCAGTTCTACATTCTTGAATTTTCTGCATTTATTCTTTTTGTTAATTTAATTTTATTGACATACAAAATTACCAATGTTAAATTGAAGTGTTTTCTATGAACAACTTCAAGTCCATCTTAAGTCAGTAACTCCGCATGGCCTTTGCTCTATTAAAGGCATGGAGGAGACACCTTTCCTAATTTCCACAGAGATTTCCTAATCTTAATTCTCACTATGAACACTGGTTTTCTTCAAGACAGGAAGTCCGGAAAAGAAGGGGGTTCTTTGACCTACTTCTAAAAAGACACTTGGCAGAAACAACTTGTGACTAGTTTCATTTCTGGCCATTCTCAGGTTTCTTGCAACTGTAGTAGGATTAACATTCCTACCTGTAGATAATCCTTTACTTTTCTGACATTCCTTCTATCCTTCTCTAACGCCTAATTAATCAAAGCAGTGGATGTTTTTTCATGCAATTCCAATTCATTTTTGCAGGTGTTGAATTTTGCAGAGAGGTTGTAACATATATCCTTCTATTTCCATTTAATTATGGCTACGTATGTATTGAAATAATTCATGATCTACAAGTAAACAGTGACTTTGCATTTCATAATACGACTCGTATTTTTGAGCACCCACTTTCCGCGTAACTAATTTGGTCGTTTGATGCTGACTGACTTTGGTTTGGCTCTTTAATGTTACGCCAGATATGTTTGGTACAACAAAATCGCCATAACACGTTTAACATTTTTACCTTCCCCGATATCTTCACTTTCTTACACCTAAAAATGAAATCTTTTCAATTTTATTTTTTTTAACTACGATTTGATAGATGCAATTTTAATCAATTTACTGATTTATCAAAATGCTTTATATGTTTTGCTACATATTAAGGTATTTCTTGACATGGCATCAGAAAGTGGAAAACCTTTTGTTGGAGGTAGTTGGGGGATCTAATTCTGCGCAACTTTTCCGGATATTTGAGAAAATTTAAAAATTGTGTAAAACTTTGTCAATAACTTTTGAAAATATAGATTCATACAAGTATTTCACAAATGACAATGGATATTTTCCCAGTGTCGTTATAACAAATCCGTTCTTATGCCTATTGTGACTTATACCGATTGCGACTATACACCTGCTTTGTCCACTGAGTAACACGACGGGTGCCACAAGTGGAGCAAGAGTTGCTAGCTCTTTCGGAGCACCTGATCTCACTCTGGTTTTTTAAAGTTCGTGTTACTCCAGCTTTAGTTTTCAGTGTAGTGCTGTGTGAACTATTTTTGTCTTTCGTTTCTTTTTTGTTGCCCACTGTCTTGTCTGTCTTCACTTTCCTTTTTCATTACATTATTGAAGATATCATAATGTTTTGTTTAAAATCAATATAATCTTTCTCTATTTGATATGTAATACATATGTGGAAACGATTTTTATAGAATGTAGTTACTGCTGCTTTGTAAAACCACTGTCCCAGATAAGGGGAGGGTTAGGCGCTCACAAACTGGTTTAACCCAGTTTAATACTTATATGCCTGTCCCAATCGGAGACGATTTCCGATTTTGTCCAGTGGTTGCCTGTTTAACAAGTCATTTAAAGTATTTGTACACCATATTTTAAATAGATTTACTCGATTGTCGCTTTTAAGAAATAGATTCACATTTTCTATTTTTGGGTCATTGATTGATTGATTGAATGTTGTTTAACGTCCAGTGGCAAATATTTCATGCATATTCAGGACGAAAACTAGTTAAACAATAAATCAATATGTAGACTGTAACAAAGGGACCAGTAAGGGAGGGACTTTTAGACTGCCACTGGAAAAATTG
>JAULBM010317065.1:0-13762 GCA_032357055.1 Geukensia granosissima | reverse complement strand
CTATTTCATTTTTTAGCTTGCATTTCAAACAAGCAAAGCTGCAATTAGCATTACAACATGATGACACAAGAAATTTTGGTTCCAAAGTGACCTGAATTTTAAGTGCATCTTCATCAGTTTAACTTTAAGAATTTCTTTAAAAATTTGTACAAAAAAAATCTGTCATCACAACAAATATTCAGTTTCATAAGGAAAAGTCAAATTCTCATAAATTATAAATTTAGAAGGAAGTTTGAGACGTGTTGAAATTGTGTGTGTTAGAAAGTTAATAAACCGGAAATATGCTGGCACCCGAAATTGCCAGAAACGGCATAAACATGTTGCGTCATCCCATGAATGTCAGGATCTCGAAATTGACATATTCACTTGGTGTCATTGTTGTCTGAATATGTCGCTTTCACTTTGTTCTTAATATAAATCCAATAGTCATGATAGTAATGAACATATTATAAAATACATATTCTGTCGAAGTTTTAATTTTTTTTTCTCAAGCATCCATAGGGGCCTGAAGATTGGGGTCATATGCGTACCTGAAATGCCCATATACCATGCCCCCTAACTTCAGGCCCCTGTACAAACATCCTGTATTTGCTTTAATCTGAGACTACTTTAATATACTTAGTCTATTATAACACAGTTAACAGTGTTATAGTAGTCTCTGCTTTAAGTTACAGTACAGAATTAAGTTTGTAACAATCAAATAATGAGTATTTTCTTACAGAACTGTGTTTAGAAATTTTGCATAAAAATATTTGCTTTTGCATATACCATTTATATAGCTGTCAAACATTAAAACTGGGTTTATTTCCTGATTATTATCAAGAAATAAATTTCATGGAAGGTGCCATCTTGTTTGAAGTTGTTATGACAACATCGAAGGGAAATAACTCAGTCCGGAATTCACGCGTTGTCGCTCCGTTACGTTTCAAGAAGAGATAACTGTGCAGAGAAAATTATATTTTTTCAGTTTTCGGTAAGTTTCAAATCACAGTAGTAACTTTACTTAAAATCAATTCCTTATTAAAAACATCACAGTGGATACTACTACAATATGTTAAGTCTAAGCTTTCTGGATTTGTGTGAGATTAATTAATTATATAACTAATGCGCACAAGTAAGGATTAAAAATAGAATAAAAAAAGTCATTTAACTGTATTTCAAAAACCTTTTCAAAAATTTTTGAAAAAATGGTAAGTACACTAACAGGTCTGTAGTTAGTTATTGATAGGGGGTCATTCTTCTTAAATAATGGAGTAACCTGAGCTTCTTTTAGTCGGTCTGGAAAAACACCAGTGTCAACTGTGATATTTACCAGTGTTGTCACTTGAGGTGCAATTACTGACTTACCAGATTTTACTATTTTTGCAGGTATACCATCTACCCCTGTGGCTTTTTTAATATTTATTTTATTCATAATTTTTTCTATTTTATCTGTCGTCACTTTTTGAAATTCAAAGTTATGTTCCGACTCTCTATTTTCCTGTATAGCAGCAATGCTTGGGTGGGTTGAGGAGTTATACACAACATCTTCGCCTATTTTCTCAGCCACTGTGGCGAAAAAGTTATTAAAACGATTTGACACATCCACTGGGTCACTAATAATTTTATTATTTTCACATATAACAATTTTTTGTTCGCCAGTTTTACACTTTTTTGAAAAAAATGGTTTAACAGTATTCCAAAAATCTGCTGATTTTGAACCTCCAGAACAGCGTTCTAAAAAATACACTTTCATCGATTTTCTTTTAAGTTTATTAACCAAATTTCTTTGCTGTCTGAATTTATCCCATGTTAAATTATTTCGATTTTTCGTAAAATTAGTATACAACATATGTTTTCTGTGTATAGCCCTCCTCAACTCACCATTCATACATGGAAGTGGTTTTCGTCTAGGGTAGCGTGATTTCAAAGGTGCATGCTTGTTAAGGATATTAATAAAATCTCTCTCATATGTTGAATAGATCTGGTTTACCTTGTCTGCATTTATGTCACCTTTGTTATTATAGTCAATTTCTATTTTGGCTATATCACTATTGAATTTTTCAATATCAAAAGTTTTATAGCTCCTGTATGTGATTTTACTTCTCTGTTGAATAGGCAACTGCCCTTTGATTATGGTAGATATAAGATTATGACAGTCACTGATGCCTGTTGTTAAATTTAATGTATTAAAACACAATGATCTTTTATTGGTTAATATAACATCTACTAAGGATGGCGTACAGTCTTTTTTAAAACAAGTTGGTTTTTTGACTAATTGATCTAGATCAAATATATCACATATATCAACTAAAGGTTGGCATTTTTTTACATTTAGCATGTCAAAATTCAGATCACCAAATACAATATAATTTTCATATTTTACAGTTATTTTATCCATATTTTTTATAAAATGTTCCGAAAAGGTATTGTCTGTAATTGACGGTGGTTTATAGATACCCATTAATAACCACTTTTTATCGTTTACATGAACTTCATATGAAATATTTTCTAAGTGTTCGCATTCCAAATTCACCTTTCTACTGGATGGTATGTCAGATGATATAATTGATAGAATGCCCCCTCCATTTAGGGTCCTATCACGACGATGTAGTTTATACCCATCAACAGAAAATAAACTGTCATTAAAAGTCGGATCTAACTTTGTCTCTGCCACAAACAATAAGTCTACTACTCTGTCAGTCAACAGTTCTTTAATCTCACCAAATTTATACCTGATGCTATTTACATTTAAATATGCTGTTATAAAATTTCTTGGATGCCGTTTTCTGCATTCCTTCAACTCTTGGAAAAGTGTGCTAATGTTTATATTTACACCGGAACTACCCTTGGATGACAAAGGGGAATAATCACGTTGAGGTGTGTTTGATTCCTCTTCTAAACTAATCTCAAAAAATGAGTCTGTAAAAATTGGGAGAGTACAGGTTTTACAAGACCAACTATCTGATGTATTCGCCAATTTATTATATTCTGGTTCAGGTAAGTCAATACATTTAATATGGAACCATTGAAAACAATCTTCACACAGTATGCATTTCTGGTTTTTTCGTACAGCTTTGCTGCATACTCTACAGGGATATTTTGTAGGCCCTGGGTTTATTGAAATGTCTCCGCTTAATAATAAAATCATGAGCCAATAAAACGATTTAACTTTTTTTTATTGTTCTTGTGTTTCCAGTACTGTTTGTATGGTCGCCATTTAATGTACGTTTTTTGAACTAAGTCGCTCGCATTTTGGCTATTATGTCTTAAAGCAACCATAATTCCGAAAGATTCATAATTTTGACAAAACATCAGGTTAAATTAGACTTTTCCAACAAGAATGTAACATTTTCTGTAAAAAATACCAACTTTTGGGCGATTTTTTTGTTCATAAATAGATATGTGAAACATCACAAAGATATTTAACTAAACATTTGTACTTGACTGACCTTTAAATGTGCTACGTTTGGTTGAAATGTGTTTGCGCGATCTATTATAAAATCGCCAAAATTATACCAAATTTTGTAACAAATCAAATTTTGTGTCAAATCAAGTAATTTCGAGGTACTTTCACAAATAGATTAATATCTATGTGTCAAGTGACCGTTTTACAACCAATTAAAGGAAAAAAATGGATTTTTTACAATACATTTTTCAACACAAACAATATACAATTATAGATGTTAAAATCTTTTCATTTTCAGCCAAATTCTTGGGCCAAAAAAACGCGATTTGATTTAACTTTGTATGTATTTTCACTCCTGTTACTCACAGAGTTGCGGCTGAGCGTATTTTGAAAAAAACAGTTGAAACAGTTGAAACGACCCTAATTCTTTCCAGATGAGTGGATAACAACTTAGAATATGTATATAAAATCCGAAATATACAAAATTTACCAGAATCTTTTTTTATATTTCATTTTATAAGATTTGTCAATATTCCTTCAATGTTTTTTTGAAAATTTATAAAAAAAATAAGAGATTCATTTCATAAAACGTGCAATAAGAGTATTTTGCCAGTTAACAAAACATATGTTCCGACAAGTAAAATCTCGTCATGAATGGTTGCAGCTAAATTATGTCTTTGAGCGTATAAAGAAGTACAAAGTAAAAACTACCACCAAGCAGAACGAGTAAATTTCCAAGTTCATTTTTGTTGTTGTTCTTAATAATTCTGATTTCAGGACGCTAGAAAAATATCTCCTAGAGTTCTTCGCTGTAATTTACAAGTCTAACTTTGTTTTGTTTTTCGCTTTTGTGTCAAACATTTAATGCAAGTTAAAAAATAGGAAGAGGAGATATGGTATAATTGTCAATGAGGCATTCATCAACCCAACACAAAATGACGAATAGTTGATGAACATCTGCATAAGTATATGTCGCTTTGTGGCTTACCATAATAGCAAAACAAGCTGTTAAATGTCCAACAAAACTTAAATTAGAAACTATTCAAATGTGACATGGTCGATCAATCCTAACTCAAACGTCAAACGAGTAAAATCGATGGAAACTGAAAACATCTGCAACCACTGGAATGTAGGTATCTTGTTTGTAACAGGCACATTAAGTAAGAATCGGAATTAAACATGTTTGCAAGCGTTAAATCCTTCTCTTACTGAAAAATGTATTTAAGAAGACAATGCGTATATGGAAGATAATTCAATAGGTCTTTCAATTATATAACCTCGGAACTTTATTTTAGTTCTTTTTAAAAAAAAGTTGTTATCATAGGAAATACAGCGGTTCCAGACATCTTGTGATTTGGAAATTAGTTGTTCTGTTAAGAATCATTTCGACCAGTAAAAAGATGATTTAAATAACTCAGTCGGATTCTTTATCAAAAGGAAAGTTTTCAATATTAAAATGTTATATTTCTTCTTTTTAACAGCACTTTGCTCACTTGAGTTGATATCAATTTGTAACGCAACAGTTAGAAGTGTTGTTAGAGAAAGTTTTTATAGTTATAGAGCAATTTCTCAATTATATTAAATACCGCAAGCGATAACTGTGACAGACAATAATTTTATTTCTAAAATGAGTTTATTAATTTCTAATACAAATGTCGTGACTTCAAGAATTGCTTTTATCAATATAATTGACAAGGAAAGCTATTTCATCCTTCACTTTTATATATATAGCAATAACCTATGTATTACTGTGTTCACAAATTTATTCTGACGTCTTTACTATCCAATTTCCGAAAAAGAAATATATAACAACAAACAATAAACCACTTGTTGAATTTGAAGACTTTATTAAGTATAGCAGTGACATTGTATATTTATAAGATTCTGGTGGTTGATTATGTATCGCTTTTATATTGTAAATTTTATTTTAAGTTTAATAAGATTCACATTAAGTGCAATTTTATGTTTTAAAATTTTAACAACATGGTGATTGTATTTGATCGTGAGTTATGTATTCTCTAATACGAGTTTACATAATTAATCGGTCTATGTACATTTTTGTTATAATATTGTATTAAACATAAAAAGATAGAATAGAATACAAATTATGTATTTTAGTTAGCTAATCTGTGTGGTCTTTTATTTTTAATTTTCGGCATATGCACGTACAATGAAAAAAGGAAAAAGGGATTGGACTGAACATCTAGTTTATCACATCCGCGCAGTGCCAGTGCCTGTCTTTCCGTGGTCATCAATATCTTATAATCATGTTGATGTGGTACAATGAAAACTTGTTTTACCACAATAAGCTGCTGTAAAAATAATAATTGCAGTTGATATTTAACGAAAGAATATTTCCCTTCAATTATTAAAGGAAATAAGTTTTTTTATATTAAAATTGAATTTTCGCTCGAATTTTATTCATTTCATTTTAACATAAGTTTTTAAAATTCCTAAAGTTTTTATCAATCATATATTAAATGAAAAACACATAATCCACATATAAAACAATTAAAACCTTTGAAAAAATGGTGATACAAATTTGATTACATTTATTTATCGTCAAACTCCAAGCAACTTTTAATACAAAATTATATTACTTTATTTGAAAACTAAAAGTTAAATCAGGCAAAAGCAATGCATGACAACCCAATAATGAAAAATAATAATCATAGTCTGGAAAAACTGTCAAAGATCAATCACCCATTTTTCACAGAATATGGTAGATATGAGACGAAATCTATTTTTAAACAACTAAATCTGGTAATTCATAAACATCTTATTTTTTTGTAAGCAATATTAGGGCAGCAATTACCTTTTATTACGCTTATATATTAGCGTAGTCTGATTTTCCTTGATTTCTGCTTGAGGTAAAGGTGAAGGTTCCATTGAAGCAGCATGTGACATATATTATATTTATATATTTAGAACTATATTTAGGACCTGTTGTGTGTCTATTTATTTAAAGCTGTAAAATGCTCAATGAAAACTTAAAACGGTTTAAACTAAACTAACTGTTCGACAAATCTTTAGCTGGAAATTGGAAATTCGAACGTCCAAATACTACAATATTACGGAATATTTTAATATTTGATCGGCAACAGAACTATTCAATGGAGTCTTCAATAGTGTAAATTGAATATTGAATTTACAAACCAACCTTCTCACCAGAATGACTGCTAAAAACTGAAATTATCTCATTGAAAAGCAAAAACATTATTGTAAAAGGAATTCGAAGGTACCAAATGGGCAGACCGAAATCGTTGGAAGACAGACAAGACCATAGCCAACAAAATAAAACGAAAGACAAGCATAGAACACACGACACTACACTGTAAACTAAAGCTGGAGTAATACGAACCCTACAAAAACCAGGGTGGGATTTAGTGCTCCAGAAGGGTAAGCAACTCCGGCTCCACTATTGGCACCCGTCGTGTTACTCAGTTATGAAAGCCGGTATATAGTCACAACCGGTGCAGGAACGGATTTGTATTCATGACAGTGGGAAGATATCCATTATCATTCGTGAAATGGATAATTCGTACTGGTCACATAAATCATGATGGCAACCGAAAAACTTCAAGAATGATGACTTTTATCTTTCCCTGAGAAACCCTTGGCTGAGTCGCTTTCTTGTCAGCTTCAATCCTCTATCAATAAAATCCTGATAGCAAGCACAAGCCTAAGGGGTAGCGAATCAATTGAGCAAAATATACGCTCCGTATGCAGATGCGACTAGAATGTTGCAACACCTGAACGGAAAGTTAGCAATCGGAACATCAAAGTCATCTCTTTTGTCGTAAAGTTTTATTCTTAGGCCGCCTTTACTGTCAATTTCTAGTAGTTAGTCTAGGTAAGAAGCAGACCTTTCTGTTTCTGTAGTATCTTTGATTTTAAGTTCAATGGATAGATGCGGTAAACATAGTCACCAAATTTAGAGTTAATCAGTGAAAGGACATCATCTATACAGCGGAACGTGAAACCGAAAGATTGAGTTAACTTTTTGCTTTTCTCTATAAAAGGCTCTGTATGGAGTCAGCTTCGTACGAATAAAGGAATAAATGGGCGAGAAGAGGTGCACAGTTGGGTTCCATTTGAATGCCGAAAGTATGTCGGAAAACACGTCCGCCAAAAATTACAAAAATGTTGTCAATCAAGACATCTAGCATTCCGAAAATGTCATCTTCAGAGTACTTTTTGTTAGAATAAGAGTTGTTAATAACAAAAAATGTATGTCCCCCCTAGAACCAAGTATATGTATCTGTGTTTGTCATCTTTATAACAAAACAGAGGTGAATTAAGGCATTTATTTTTCTTTGAGTTTTGAATGTGGAATAGTAGTATACAGGGTGGGAAAATAAAATGATTTGATGCTATTGCAATAGGAAATGAAGCTTGATTTGAGGTATTCTGACAGATCTTTAGATTTTTGTAAGAATCCACATTTGATTCACGCTACATCTAGAATGACTTGTTTCAAAGTAACCCTGGAGCCGGTTTTTTACTGCTGATAGAATATTTGTCAGTACCTATCAAGAGGTCCTGTGGAGCAATTGGCAGACCCTGCAATGTAACGTTGTTTGTAGGACACTTGCGAAGCTTTGGAATCCTGTTAAGTGAAGGAGGATTGAATTCGTTCCTTTTAGTTGAAATTCCAAAAGAAGACAAATCTGACCATGATTGTCAAGGATTTCTTCTTTGGTAAGTGTCGTTGGAGTATATGTTGGGTTGCCAAGTAAATTGTCAATTTCTTTATCAAGCAGTCTAGCTAGGGTGATTTACAAACAAAAACAGTGTTGATAGGGGTTTTATCGGCAGGGGCGATAAGATATTTGTCATGAAGCTCAGAGAGATGTCTGGCAACATTCGGATCTTTGAAGACCGATTTTGCGTGTGTATTGATAGATCCTTTTAATTTGTTAATTTGCGTATTTGTATCAACGACCTCACAGCCTTCACCCGTCTTCAACCATTCGGAAAGGGTATCAAGTTTCCCTCCTTCTCGCCTCGCCCACTGAGAAATGTTTTCCACAATGTTCAGGTCACCAGTAATCACGTGGCCGGCAGGATTAGTTTTGAATGGGGAACTTTCACAAGTGCAGTGCGGAAGTTTAGACTTGTAGTCTTTGATGTTGAGATTCTTCAACAGGTTCTGTAGTTGAAAATATTGGTTGCAGTAGGTGTGGTATAGGTATCTGAAATTATTGGTACAGATCTTTAAAATAAGGTGGAATTTTACATTTAACGGATTTTTGATGTAGGATATTGCTAAAACTGATTTCGTCAAGACCTTTGTTAGCGAACGAAAGTTTAAGAAACGGGCGTTTTTCTGGTTCTTCTTTCTTTAAAGTAACTGGTTTCAAAAGCCTGTGATTTGCAATATCCATGACGACTGCTGTTAGTCTGTACATAATTGAATTTTAATTTGTAGCAGGTGTATCCAAACATTTTTTAAACAAAGAATAAAGTTTTGAAAAAGGAAGGGCATATAGTTTCGTGCAAATGTGATGCATACCTAGTGGTTTTTCTGTACAAATGGTAGCAGGTCAATGAGGGACACGTCATTAGGGAGGCTTGTGATCGTCGCTACGTCTGCGTAAAATGCAGAGTTTAACTGTTCATAATATTCACAGAACTACATTTAGGGCTTAATAAAATACCTATACCATCAATTTTGTAATTGCAACCGTACGGTATTGCCGTTCCCAGTTCTCTAATCCAGTACTTTTCCTTTTTCTACGACATGATAGTGATTGGTTGGGATTGTTAGACCAATGGTAGAACTTTTCGATAACAAGAACTCGTATGGAAAGAATAGAATGGTTAGGCAGGTAAAAATGTTGATGAACAATGTCATCAGAATTGCCATTGATGTCGTATATATGTTTATTCATACGGGTATTCTTTTGTAGAAGGGTAAGGATTTAAGCTTTTACTTCACATATGTTTACAAGACTTTCAATGTTAGGCACCTATTGGATAAATAGTACATCCAATTATTGAAAATTACCAAAAATTTCAATGAAAATTCTCATTGACATCCTATTTCATGCCAATAGGGTTTAAAAGAGCATAAATTGAAAATTCCCAAAAATTATTCCTACACTTAGTAAAATCAAATTTCTTGAAAATAAACCATAATATGACTTGTTAATATTAAATATCTGTTTTATGCCCAAGTATTTCTTGGATTGATAGTCAAAAGGCTGGAAAATGGTATTATTTTCTTAGAAAACTGTTGAACTAAACTCTTTTTAAAAATAATAAACAGTAAATATAAATCACCAGAAATGATTTTTGAATGCATTTATGCAATAGAAACAGTACTTCGGGTAATATATCTACTGAAAATTTGGGTAATAGCAGTTAGCGTAGTAATTTTATAAAACCTATATTTTGTAAATCACCCATTTTTCGAATATTTAAGAAGAAGTCCGGATTATAACATCTGTTAACACACATATTTTATTTCATTTTCTAGCAATTGACACTTTTTAAGACATATATGAGGTTCCTTGATATACATTTCTGGTATTTGAATTGATATGCTTAAATTTCCTAGGGTAGGTGTACAATTTTCATAAAATCTGGAGAGAAAAGATACTTAATCATAGATTTCCTGAGCTCATAAGATTCGAAAATATAGTAATATTCATATATACCAACTTAATAGTCCAAACCCAACAAATACATTGCGAAAATGGATAAAAAGAAAAAAATCTGAATTTCCTAAATCCTGTTTTTCGTGATTTTTCGGTATCAAGTAACAAAAATTACAACATAGGTGTAATTCAATTCAATGAACTTCCATAATTGATGAAATTACATATAAAAAATGCATTTAAATTTCATAAAGACATCAGTAAAATAGTTAAATGCAAAAAAAGAGTTTTCCGAAGTTTAAGGAAAGTTGGTTACAAAATATATAGTAAAACTTAAAAGCATCCAAATAGTATGTGTTAACATTTAAAATATGTTTGTTTGTTTGTTTGTTTGATTGGGGTTTAATGTCACTTTCAACAATATTTCAGTCATATCGCGGCGGTCAGTTTTACTGGTGGAGGAAGCCGGTGTACCCGGAGAGAACCACCGAACTTGGGTAGGTAACTGACAAACCTTATCACGTGCAGTGCGAGTTAAAGGCAACCTGTTTTTTGTATGGTTCAAACCCAGGCGCAAACTTACACCGTATAGGTGATAGGATACAGTAATCTATACAGGTAAGTTTAAATCAACTACCTAGACCACTAAAGTTTTTTTTTAATCAGAGGGTAATTACATATAATACATGTAAATTTTTCTTGACAAAACCAGTGACATGTAAAAAATTAAAATTTACGTTTTTACCACTTAGTTTGGCCTTATGAATGGCTTGTTTGTTTAAGCCAGTTGAGTTATTATTGTTTTGTCAAAATGATAAATATATGAGCAGAAAGGGACACCTTACTGATATCCAATTCAGGTTCTTGTAAATTTCTCATTTGAAGTCCACTGAAATGTGCTTGGTCATAGCTGCAAGTCTATATATGTTAACAAGTCCAATAATTTAAAAAAAAAAATTTAAAAACCAAGAAAACAGGCTATGTTACTTGTGAAAAATGCAACATTAATGCAACAACTGTCAAATATCCTTTCTATTTTTAAATTCATTATGGATTTTTTAAAAGTAAATTTGTAGAATTAACAATTAGACTTAATTTAAGTTAATTTTTGGATTATCATCCACCTGAACACCAAATGATGGGGTGGATGGTTGATTTCACTTTTTTATTTTCCATCCACCATTTAATGACTGGAAGTACTGGCATTTCAAAGTAAATGCACATATGAAAATAAAAGATATGGGCTGGCCACGGTAAATGTCAGAGAGACTGCATTCCAACCATGAGAAAAAACAGAGAGAATGTACAAATCTAGAGGTCTCAATGAGGAAATAAAGAATTTTGCAAAACTTTATAACAAGAATAAATAAATACAATGTTGCATTAAAGTTTGCTTCAAGGGAAATAATGCAAATCAATGTGTAAAAAAATTTCTGATGGGCCTTTTAGAGATTGGGTAAACAGGAAGGAGAATCAAATGATTTGATAAACAGTCCTTTGGTATTTGGCATGTTTGACATTCAACATTTGAATGAAAGAATATGGAATATATGCCAGAAAGACTACAACTTACCTTTGTAACAATTAATTAGGATTTAAAAGCTAAATTTTACTTGAGGTAAAGTGCTTTTCTGGATGAACACCTGTCATTTAACAAGTCATTTAGACCGAATTAAACTCTTGTTGTATGCAATATGGCAACCTCTAGATTTTGCACTTAAAATTATAATATTAGCTTCTTATACAGATGTAGTGTCTGTCTCCTTTACATTAACTCCATATCTTTTTGTCACAATTGTGCTCAATATTTGGGCAATTTGGAGTTTACTACTACATGTAGAGTGTGATTCTAATCTTGTTGAAGGCCTTATGTACCTGTAAATGTCCAGGTATATTACACAAATGTGGCTCCTCTTGTTTTTGAACTTGGTATTGAACTTTGTAGGTGAACTGGTTATATTTCATTTACCAAATACAAGTAATTATGATATACAGTATATACACCAACTGAATGAACTTTGGACTTTTTATTAGTGTTATGTCCATGACTTTAAATACTCAAACAAATATTTCTGCACAAATGCACAATAATCCTCAGATCATTAATCCGCAAACTTAAATTCAAAAGCATTTGTTGGTTTTAATATATGCTTGATTTACATGCAGCATTTAATACCCTCCGGAAAAACATATATATGTCAAGGTGTGTAACATGTTTACATATCATTTAAGTCTTCAACATATATTCAAACTCAACTCAAGTCAAACATCATGTGAGTCTAATACTAATATACCTTCATCAGACACGCTTTGGGCCAAAAAATAAGATGATTAGTCAAACTTTATGAATTTCTAGTAACATTTATGTACCAAATGGAATAAATAATACATGATGATTGAATGCCGATACACCAAATAATTCAAATTGAATGTGTGAACTGTATCTTTCAAACATGCATTTCAGAACCCGAAAATAAAGAAGGGAATACAACCCAAGCACAGGAAGCTAAAGCAAAACAGAAAATCCAAAAGCCTATTTCTCCCTCCCCCATAAAAATTCATAAATGACATATATGTTTTTAATGTTCAAACTTTTAATTATGTTAACCATCTGGTCTTTTAGCTGTAGGTATATGTTGTATCTTCATTTCTATATGATATGACTTACATTTTTGTTTTTATTCAAATTTTGAAATGAAAAATAGCTTTTTTTGCTCACAAATTTAAATGTCAAGAAAGAACATGATATCTTTTATATTCCATCACATTTTTATAATAATAAAATGATAATACAAGTTGATAACCAATAAATACAAAAAACCTAATTTGCAATAAAAATTATGTCTCCAAATACAGTTAATAACAAATCTTCTAAAAAATTTGAACTGTGACTATTAAGTGTAATTTCTACATATCCTCAAACCTTAAAGATGGCTTGAACTTTTAAGCCATCATTGGTCGTGTCAGCTGATCTCTGAAAGACAATGTTTTAATGAAGTGATCTATACTGAGCACATTATTTGGGTAAGACCCACTAGCAAGCAGCATTATCCAACAACTAAAAACTACACAGTACAGTGTAGTACAGGTACATACATGTATATGGCAAGTTGGTGTCTGGTGAAATTAGGCAAGCCCTGTAATGTTTTTGCACATGGTATCATGTACATAAATTTTTTTATATGGTTCCTTTGCAGGTAAATGACAATATTGATTTCTGTCGGCCCCTTTGGTATCTTCCAATTCCTTAAACAAACATTGACCTTATATTTTGATATTACTTTTTGCATTTTGAGTTAAGCGATTAAAAAAATATCAATGGAATAAAAATATGTAAACCACAAATAAAAATTATTCAAATACAATCTTTTTTAGAAGAATATACATATATGTTAAACAAAGATATGGCAATTTTACTTGCGAAGGTTTACTGGCTCATAATATTTTCAAACACAAAAAAAAATTTTTTATTTTGGAATGGCATATGACAGATTATACATTAAAACTACAAGAAAAACAAAAGAAATGAAAATGGTTGACTGATCTTCCATTTTTGGCCCCTAGCATGTCTGATGAAAATCCATAAAAGTGCTTTACCTTTACACACAGTTAAATTTTTTGTTATTAACATGCAAGATGTGGATTGTGCCTTTCTGGCAAATATTCTGTATTATTTCTTTTAAATGTCTATAATCTGAACAGAGGTGCTTCGCAAGCGCAGCATGATACGACCGCAGCACATTGAAATGTGAAAGGTGAACAAAAGACACTT
>JAULBM010317044.1:0-13763 GCA_032357055.1 Geukensia granosissima | reverse complement strand
TTCATTTTGTTGGCCATGGTCTTGTCTGTCCTCGACTTAATGATTTCTGTCTGCCCCTTTGGTATCTTCGAATTCCTATGTAATAATTATTTCATCTCATATTTTAAATACTTTTATTATACTTTATGCAAATTTCTTATGTAATCAAGTTATTTCATTGGTTCTTCAGGAGGTGGTATTTTGCAGTGTTTTTGTTTTCTCCGCCCATCCTTCGCAACGGGTGATATTTTTAACGTAACAACGAAAATATCACCTTCTGAGACCGAACATTGCCGAACTCGGAAAATATCACCCTTTCCGGCCGAAGATTACCGATTCGACGTTGTTGTTAGCCTGTGAACGTATAGCTTTCCACAATAACTTACTTTTCAGTAAACTGATATTTTTAATACTTGGAGACATTTATTTTTTGTACTATGTACTACTTAAAGGTTGGTATTAATTTTTGGTGGTCTGGCCCAAACTTTTTTTGTGAAGAGCGACTAAGAGAAAGTTATTTTAATTTTTATCATTTTGATTGGTTTTCAGTCTCTCTCTCTTGCATGAACAAAACAAGAACAGATCAGGGCATTCAGTATAATAAAAAACATACTGCCTTTAGGTGAGGGTGTAATAATAGATTACCACACTTAGAAAAAATATCACACTCAGAAAAAATATCACCCGAGACGAGACTTAGAAAAAATATCACACTCAGAAAAAATATCACCCTCGACTCGTCTCGGGTGATATTTTTTCTGAGTGTGATATTTTTTCTTCGTGTGATAATCTACCATAACACCCTCACCTAAAGGCAGTATGTTTATAATATTTATACAGGTTGGTTATTTTGATATTATCGAGTACTTACTCGAGGTCGTTGCATCTTGTTATATCTTGTTTTATTTGTAATTGCCTGTTTAGCATGTATTCAAATCAAAAGTTAAATCCATTGATTTTTAGGTTTGTTTTTACGTCGTTTTGTCACAGCAGTTTCCAAGATTAAAGGAAGGGTTGCGTATCACAAACACGTTAAACTCCGCGACATACGTGTACTATGTGCCTGTATCAAGCCTGCAACCTGTAATACAGTGGATGTCGTTATTTTTATGTTTATGTGTTACCTGTTTTTTAACATTATATATTTATTTGACCGATAATTGTTACATCTGAATATCACCATAATTATTTTGAGTCCTTTAATAGCCTGCCGTCGGGTGTGGATATGGGTAGGTTATTGCAGTCACTATAGCAACCTGTAGTTCTTTGTAATTTATACCTTTTGTATGGCTGTCTTATAGATAATCTTACCATATCTCTTTCTTTTATATTAGTTCTATTGACTTTTCAATAGTAAACAAGCGTAGCAGTGAACAAGTGTAAATATAATTAAAAATGTACGACATTGACGCTTCGCTTAATTGTAACAAAGCTGATTAATGAAGTCCAACTCAAAACACTACACTTTTCATTATCTCGTCATTTTCAGATGTAGAAATATTAATAGGATTTGTAAAAACTACAAAAGAATATCTTAATTATTGATATTGCGTCCGACATGCATTGTTGAGCATGATACCTAATACTTATTGTAAGATAATATTAACATATGTAAATTCTATAACATATATTCCGCCATATATTTGCCATAATGCATGTTACTTTCGCAGTATGAGCACGTACATTGTCATGCATGAATGTGTGGTTTTGATGACGTGCAAAAACTGCAACACAACATGTAGTCGCTGATCTTGATCCATATACTACGCAGCATACTATTTCCACCACTTGATCTACGATTCTGGAAACAAACAGACGATAATTGACGATTAAAGTCGATTCAGTCCATTCCAGAATGCTTGGATATCCCCATGCATTTTTTTTTTCTTGATGCAGTTATCAGCCTATCTTTTACTCTATCTTCCTGTCATCTACAGCTGGATGTTAAACAAACAACAATCAATAAATCACATAAAAGCCTTGTAACTGTATAACTGTATAACTCAGTATAACCTTCATCAGCCCTTTTGATGTTTTTATTTATTAAATTTATCATTTTTATTTGTAGGAAGTCAACACAGAATAAAGTTTACTAAATTACTTTAACTGCCCAAATAGCAGCCCTTAGAAGAATGTATGTAGAGTTTGAACCCTGATGTATTAGTGAAAATATGGCTGAAAGCTCAAACGTCACATGTATCACAAAGAACACGGGAATTTATTTTTATCTTTTATAAATGAGGTTAAAAAATGAAGCCAAAGAAAAAAGAGGAAAGAAATTATAGAACCAAGACGAAACACAACAAAACAGAAACCTAAAAACTCTAATTCATATAAATTTTGGTGAGCCGATGTGGTCCGGAAGGTTAAGTAGTTCTCAACCTTTTAAAGAAACCTGACGCAATATTTCAGCCCTCGTCAAATCATGTAATTGTCAGACAATGGTGAGGGGAAGTATTTGAAAGTTGACGATAAGGATTATAATCACAAAAGAAGCCAATCAAATAAAACTTCTTTAATTTAATTTTATCAATATTTAATAGAAAGAATAAGAACATATTCCAGAAAAACACAATCCACATTTTTGTGGGTAGTGTACTGCATTATATCTCGTTAAGCTGTTGCCTCCTTACTAGATTTCCGCGGGGCACGAACCAAGTTCTTGAAATAAAAGTGCATTGCATTTCTTCCTTTTATCAAACAGATTGTAGACAAAATAGACAAACAATGAATAAAAATACCTTAATTACAACTTTTCTAGATTAACCTTCACCAGGTACGCTTGGGACCAAATATTTAAAAACAGGGAATTACGTGCAGGCGCATGGAGAGAGTGCCCTGCCGTATTATAGTAATTTTTGGTAAGACTGGTCGGTTTAAATAACATGGTACCAACTTAAAATATAAGAATTAGAAAAGTTGGAAAGATGCTAACTATACCCAAAAATAATAGCATACAACTCAAGCACAGGAAGCTTTTTAAGACCTACACACAGCACAAGACAAAATCTCCATAAAAATATTTAAAAGAAAGACTATGGAATATTTGAAATGAAAAGATATGTGTAAATGTAAATATCTCATGGTAGCACCAAATAACAGACATCTTCAGAAAAATGAACTATAACTACTCAAAGTAAGAAAAAATAACTACCTTGAGATAATTTTGCTTTTTTTGCGTTATCATAGCAAACATTCTGATAAATAATTTTCACATGTACAACAATCGACTTTCATACAGTCGTGACGAGTGTATGGTACAGTTTAATTACTGCAGAAGTGAAATGATAAGATAGTATCTTTATATAGCAAAAACGGTCTTCAAATCTGATTTTGATGTCGTTCAATAAATGATATCAATAACACTTTCCTTTGAAATCTACAGTAAGAAGCTTCTTTATCTATTATACTCAATCATCAGATTTAGATCACAGTTTAAAAGAAATCAAACTGATCTGACAAATGTAAAAATCTATATATTAAAAATTAAAAAATAATGTTAATGACAAGCAAACCGGAACACGTCTCAATAAACAAAATTTGACAAATGCTGTCAGCAAGACAAGAATTGAATTTCTTAGAGGTGGAAACAAATTGACGCTCAGAGCAATGGTGCGCTTCATCGACATTCGGAATCAAGCTTGGCGCTAAAACACTTGTATAAGTTAATATAACTACGCCTATCTAATCATTGTAAACTTGAATAAGTTAACATAGTTACTTTTCGTGATACATTCAGTCGCCAAAAAGCTTATGCTTTCAGAGGGCTAGATGTAACTACGCAACCAATATTGGAATTGTACAGTTCACTTTTCCGGTTGTAAAAGATATTAGTATTTGATTCGTCGATATTAGCAATAATTTTGATGTTAAACTATCAAAAGTTGAAGTGAAAGGGGACACAATAGTATAACGGCTTTTGATTGCCACTGCAAAAATTGTAGGGATGGGTACGGACGACAAAATAAGTTTTTAGCGGCATTAGCCTTCTCCTTTTCGAAATTTACAAAAGGGGTCTTTTACGTTCATGGAGAATGGCATTTTCGGTCAGGTTTTTCGTATTATGACCTGGCAGCCCCCAACGTGAGGGTTCTTACTATCTGCCACCTTTGGATCGCGCTGGATCAGCTCTAAATGTGAAAGTAAGCCTTCAGTAATGTCGTCGCTTTATAGGTGTTTAATATAATGAGAAGATAGCTTTGTCCTCTGACAAGAACAATTTATTATGGTTTTGCTTACTACCGAAACAGGAACATATTCACTCACAACACTTGAATAATACATGTATTTGCTGAAGTTATATAGTTTGATAGGTAACGAGAAGGTGTAAGTACCCGGAAAACTAGTTTTACGCCACCGTGTTATTTGTCTGTACCAAATCAAGCCAAGAGCGATAGAAAGCCTCAAAAATGGGCTCTATTAATTAGGCGGGTTGTCTGAATTTTTAACCAACGTTATTCGGAGGTCATGTGTTGGGAAATTGTTACGCTTTCAGCAGATTTATTTATCCTTTGTAACAGTTTTTTGGCCAGTTGCAATTGCTGATTTTACACGCCCCTACCCAAACTCACATGAATATCAACAAGGATGAAACAAGGCTCACATATTACTGAACTATTGTTAAGTGCAACTTACGGTGTTGAAAACCCAATTACGCTAGATCTTCGTTATACATGTATATATGAAACACAAGTAACAGCTTTTCTAAACCTCTTTCCGACCAAAATGACGTTGTTATATATTACGTTTGGCGCACGATTCAGCAATTTTTTTTCCAGAAAATTAACGCGTTATGTATTTTAAACCTGTTTCTGAAAAGGGGCGTATAAAAAGATTTTCTCACGAGAATCAGGTGTAGTAGAAACGTTGATGGCTAACCAAGTCTTAAGGAGGTTCGGGGGTCTAAATAAAAATCTATAGAATTTGTTTATACTTTGTCAAAAGATCACCTATATTGTGTTTTCCGAAAAAATTACAATCAAATGTTTATGTCACGGAACTCGTTTTCAAGCAATGGCGAATGCAAAATCCTACATTTTCTGTTGATTATATAGGGGAAAAGTACATTTTTCTCGATATAGAATACATATAAGGATAGAATTGTATCATATATTATTAGAAAATAAAAAGAAAAATTAGGATTACCGATCTCGTTTTCTTGCTACATTAATAAATTTGTAATTCTGTAGTGCAATCCTTTTTAAAATTAAGTCATTGGAGTTACCTCCCCTGGCAATGTCATTTCGTAAAAAGTTAAAAAGCTCTTTATTCTCTGTGAATGTATAAAAACGAATATGTAACAAGTTGAAAAATTACAATTTAACTAATCAGTTTTAATTTCATAACAGTATGTTGTTCCAAGAAATATTATTTGCAATTATAGAAAAAGTCAATACCACAAATTGCGGAAGACACCCGAACCTTGTTAATATAAAAAGCCCTTTAGTTTCAACAAAAACTTACATTTGAGAAATATTCACGCATATAGAAATGCCATATTTAAGGAATCAGATTTTAATTAAATATAAATAAAAGACATAATGCCAAGTAAAACCATAGATACAAATCGTATGTCGAGAACTATTTTTCTGAATTCGTTTGACAATAATCGCTGGACATCCAAAAATGTATAACCATTGATAGCATTAAACAAAATACTCCTCCAAGGAGCAGCAACAAAAATCAGGACAACGCCAACTACAAAAGACGAATTGAAGCATTGCTTCCAGAGAATTGATTCATTGATTGACTGCTGCTTAATGTTTAGATAGCAATATTTTAGCCAAATTCGAGACGGAAAAAAGTGAACAAACGATGAATAAATATGTAGATTGTGAGCAGGGGACCAGTAAAGGCGAGATATTTTGACACTCTTTGGGAAAACTATGGATGGATAGAGACGGAATTTTATCCTTGTAATTGGTCGCCTACTGACCAATCAAAATGAGCTGTTATTTTTTTTCTAAACACGAGTCTTTAACCTGTTGTGAATTTTTTCATTTCAACAACCAAGAACACGCCTTTCAGAGGAAAAGTGCCTCCAGTACGGATATTCCAAGTGCCTATTGATTCTCCCGACACAGCCTTTACGGAGGAAAATAATATTTATACATCCCGCTGGAACAAACAGAATTAAGCCACTTTAGCAGGATTCCTTACTGCTGGCTGAGAAACCGAACGCGATAAATACACGATATTTAAATACTCGATTATTCCGTGGTTAAGAAATAGGCTACTCGGTTTTTCTTCAGCGGTACAACTCCTCCTCCTAAAGGTATGTCCTTTGGTTGGGCGGAAAGTATAATTTCTCATCCCATATCGGACGGGAATGTTACCGTTGTGGCCCCTGTTAGAAGATTGTCACGCTCATTGTTTTTTAAAGATCCCCTTCCTAATTAGCGACTAGTTGCTCAGGTTAAATATCGCGTCACCAACCCAACAGACCCGACTGACATCATGTGTCTTGAAAATTCACAGACATAACCCCCAGCCCTCCCAATTTAAGATCTATTGTTTGATACGGTTAACTCTCTTAAAGAAATAGTATCATTATAGAAGGAATTTTTCGAACAAAAGCAATTCTTCAGTTTAAAACTTTTAGGCGTCAACGAAATGATTGACAAACTAGTAATTATCCGCATCACAATATATTTTCTGAGAATTTTGTTGATTGAAAAAACTACATTAACTGCTTTGCAGTAAACTTAAATTTGGATTGTTCTCGGAAAAACTTTTACGGATGCAGCAACTTTGCCATGTAAGGCTATGGTATAAAGAAATTTAATTCTTTATTAAAAAAGGATATGTTAGATTATATAACAATGGTAATGGTAAAACAACACACATATAGTCCCCAATAAAGTGATCCTTTTGAATATCAGGACGACGGGACAGTATTAAAATGTCTGATGAGGTTAGTGAAAAGGATAACAAGGGCACTGATTAGCATACTCTTATATGTCTCAGTTAAAATGGCGGCCAAAATTTAAATATTGATTTCGCAGGAAAATAAAATATATTGTACAATACCAGACTTAGGACTGAATATTGTATGAAAGTTGAGTAGAATTCTGTTGAGTGGCTTTATAGGAGTAGCAGATCAGCATTATAATCATAAATTTCTTACGTAAAAATGGCCATTAAAAGATATATGTTGATTTGCATAGAAAATAAATAGATACTTGTCTTGATTCTGAAGATTATGTGTGTTTGGGTGAAATCTGTTGAGTTGTGAAGGAAAAGAAGCGGGTAAGGAATGGTTACACCCATAGTTAAGCATCGTATTGATTTGGTCTTGCCTGTAGTTTTACCAAACGATTTCGGTCTGGTAACTCCGAATTAATTTGCAAACCTTTTTCAAATACGAACGAGTCGGGTTTATCTTTGTTGCAAGGTACAAATGTTTATCTTTGTTTTTTGTTTATCTTTGTTTATCTTTGTTTATCTTTGTTGCAAGGTACAAATGCAATGCTACCGACGTTGAATAAGAACGCTGAACATTGACAAGCGAAATGCGCATGTCAAGGAGGAACTCATCAGTACACATGCAGCACAAGAACCAACATTAGCACAACCCGAGATCCAAACATTGTAAAATGTAATTCTTATATCAAATGAAACCAAAATATGCAGCAAAATGTAGCAGAAAGGACATCTTCCATGCGTCGTAAAATTAATGAAGCCTTTTTTTTAAGGAGTTTTTATCATTTTAATTATTTTGGGAAAGTTCCGTTTAAGCCTAATGAAATCTCATGCCGTAAAGGTGTTAGGCTACTGTTTAAATTAACTACCTAACCCTCTTAGCCGCCAAGGATCTCTGCATTTAAGATCAATGTTCAACTTGTTTCTAATGGGTTCCTAGACCTATTAATTCTCGTTTAATAGATACATGGCGAGATTACCCATCAAGCATGCAAACTTCCTAATAGAATGTCTGTTAAAATTAATGTCTTTATCAACCAATTTAACACAAGAAACTTTTAATACGTCTAAAGTGGAAACACAAGTAGCATTTTTGTTTTGCAATTTCGTTTGATCTTCTGACTTGGAATAATGTTTATGTTTTATAGAATATATTCCAATCAATTGGAAATATCTTATCCGTTGCTTTTCATTTGTGAATGACGACATTTAGAACAGCACTGAAGCTATCATATCAGAATAATTTAAATGTGTATAACGACGTAAGTGGAAAGCTGTCAATCACAAACACCAGATTTATTTCCAAGACGATTTAATTTACAACTTGTTTTTAAAGATTTTGTAGTGACGGCGATGATTCTCTCGTTGTGATTATCGACCTAGTGTTCTATCATATACCTGTAGCAGTTGCATTATAGAGATTGTCAGACTTATTAATCTTTCCATTACAAAAAGAATCAGCGGACAACCTGACATAAGGGCATCATCGCCATGGTAACATTACACATGTTACACGTGCCGTGATAAGAAAAAATATGCTACTGAACAAGAATTCAGGGCAGAGTGATATATGCATAATACTACCTAAATTATCTTTTTATCATTTGGGCAAACTAACATTCTTATACCTCGAATTAACCATGCCATTTTATTCAATTACCTTGTATACAAAATGTAATTAAGGTTTACAGAACTGTGGTCATATGTTTGTTTTCTGTGTTTAATGATTAGTTACATGTACACTTTTGATAATATTAAGGTAAGAGCAGTATTATTTTATGTTTATACGAGTGTTTTTTTACAAGAAGTTGCATTTCTGCCTTGTAAAAGACCTTTTGGAAATCTCTATATTTGTAATTTCCTTCTGTTTTCTCGTGTTTGGGTTGCAGTCTTTCTGACATTCACCCAACACATTCATCTTGACATTTTCGATACCAATTCTAAGTGTACAATGAAGATAATATCGTTATAGTGATGGTTGATTTTAGTACTAAAATCAATTGTCCAATATACACATTCTCATCCCTACCAATACCAATACCACCCCATTCCAGTCTTCTGCTCACAGCCTATTGATTTATTGTTTGTTAACTTGTTCCCGTTCTAAATATTGCTGAAAAATTGCCTGCTGGACGTTATACAGCAACCAATCAATCAATGTTACTAGAAATCTTTTTTTTATTTAATTTAAAAGATTTTTAAATAATCTTTTTTAACCCTTCTGTTGAAGATATATCCGGTAAAACGCAGTTGAATTTGACATTGAATATTTATATTACCGGGTGATACTAGGTCTTGTTATACAGTTCCGGGTCAAATGGGCATGCATCACTATAGTTCCTTAAAAAGGCCTCTATGAAAAAAATTTATATGTGCAGTGGTAGATATTGCATCATACAGATAAAAGTAACATGTAAGGGCTTAAATGAAAGCTGGAAAGGTATATTTCACAGAAATGAAAACCATTTATTTCCTATGAGTATGAATATAAGGTTATAAAGTGAGTAATATGGTCTGGGAAATTCCCTTTTCCAAAACAGGAAAACACATGGGTAAAACATTGTTTTATTCAAGCAAATTTTGTTAAAAATTTCAACGGTCATCGTACCATTTCTGCATTAGATTAAACATCTATAGAACAAATGCTTCGCAATGATATATAGCATGTGCAGAACTTTACACCTATATGTTTAGACCAAAACTCTGAAAAATGGCCAAAATGCTGAAATTTACATAGGATTGCATTATGACGTCAAAACTGTAGAACGATACCACTATTGGAGCAGGAGTTGCTTACCCTTCCGTAGCACATTAACTCACCCTGGTTTTTGTAAAATTCATGTTACTTCAGCTTGAGCTTTCACTGTAGTGTTGTTGTGTTCTATGTTTGTCTTTCGTTTCATTTTGTTGGTCATAGTTTTGTCTGTCTTCCGACTAAACGATTTCTGTCTGCCCCTTTATTATCTTCCAATTCCTTTTAGTTGTGAATTTGCAAGTATTCCATAATATTTCATTTAAATATTTTTTTTCATTGTCTTATTTTTTTCTTTATCCCAAAAGTTATGGAATCAAAAATTTTCAAGACTTTCAACAATTGAAATTGCAATCAAAGCTATATTTCAATTCAGAAAATGAGAGGCTTCCGATTCTGAATTCAAACCACATTTGAAACCTTATTGGAATGAAACCTAACAATACTACATGTGTTTGTGTGTGCGACCATATCATCGTACTTGGACTAGTTGCTGCAAAACTGCGAATTTCACCATGATTATAAGGAATCCAAAAAAGAGTATGGTGGTGTCTTAAAATCAACTGAAGTAGAATACGAATGTTATATTGTAAACAGATTGATGAATGTTAATGACGCCGATCAGAACTGCGGACTACTAATACACGTTTGTACACGTTCTGCTCTTAAAATTGTTGTGTAGTTTTAGCTCGTACCATGGTTACTTTCAACCGATGTAAAAACATATATTTATGATGTAAACCATCCTGTAGTCTGACTACAGAGATGGGGTCTGCTTTCTGTATATTTTACTCGACGCATATACCTTACCAGTATTCAATTTTTAAATGGAAAAAGTTTACGTTGAAACGAATGTTTTATACTTTCGGGAAATTACACTCAAGAGCCCCAGTTGTTTCAAACATAGATAGTTAAGGATTCTTACGCCAATTTATTTGGAAGTTGAATATCATCCAGTAATCATTGTAATTTCAACAGTCCATTCATTCATCAAACATCTACAAACAATAAATCAGCTAAACAGACAACGACAGAATACGTAATGATTGATGGTTGTATGTTTCACTTTACAAAATCACTTTGATTATATGAATCCTGAATCAGGAATTTGACATGGTAAATTGACATTTGTCAAACTATTCTTGATTAATGTTAACTTGATACACGGAATGATTTTAATAAAATAAAATTTTCTATTTTATAAATGATTAAAGTTTTTAATTTGCCATCGTGTGACTTGTCATACAATTATTGAATTTCTCTTACTTTTGACGTAGACCAAGCACGAGGGTAGCCGTGACGTCAGCGATAGTTCGCAGCATGTATATTAAAAGAAAACCATTGCATTTATTAGAGGATGACAAGAATACAAAATGTAGTACTTGGTTTTCTTACATTAAAGCAAAACGAATAAGGCTTAAGTCTCAACAAAAAAGGACAAGACAGAAATTGAGCAAAGCTCACAAAATGGTTCATCGACTCCTCCGTGATTACCATTTGAAAAAGTTCATATTATGACGAGAAATCTGAAATCGCAATAAGATTTTAACGTGCACAATAGTATTTAATATTTACGATTTTCAAAGAAATCATTGAAATTGACCCAGTATTTGTGAAGATATTGTGGCCAAAAATGTGTACCATACTGTATGTTTAGCGATTGATAAGTCCATGCTTTGTTAGGGACAGGTAGGATTATAAATTAAGCTTTAGGACAGAAGTATTGTACGTTCATGTATGTATGCAGCTAATCAGGCATATCGTTGTCCTAGATTTACATTGTTTACAAGATCCACAAGACTACAAATCTAAATAAACCTATATAGATATGGAAATGGAAAAAAATACGGGAGAGACTGCACTCAAACCACGACAAAATAAGATATTTACAAATCTAGAGGTCTCCACCTGGGGAATACCACAACATTGTTCTTGTAAAAAGCTCTAAATCGTCACAGATAAAAAATCTGACCCGCGTAAAATAATATTGCTTTTACCTGAATATCAACGATATGTACATATAACAAAACACAAAATAAATTCTTGACTTGGGACAGGCACATTAGACATATACAGATGTCCGTTTCTTGTTCATAAGAATAGTTAACTGCACTCATATATTACTGTATTATTCCCTAGAAGACGTGGGCGTGTAGTTATATTCGACAGTTAAAAACACTTTCAACATTATTGCTTAGCTTGACGTAATAAGAAGATGTTTATGCAGAATGGAAAATTTTGGTAGTGCATGTAATTCTTAACATGTTACTTTTGGTACTTTGAAAAGTTAACTTCAATTCAAAATCCTGATAGCTATGTGCTTCATATCGTACACATAAAAAGTAAAAGTGGATACATGCCTTATGATGTAAATTAAAATCCGTGTCAATTTATTACCTATTTTTGAACGTTTACAAATATAAGATCAAACAGTGAAATGAACTGGGCATGCTTTGACTGACTGTTAAAACCTCATTCTTGCATGATAATGGAAGAAATTTTACGACAAGCAACCAATTTTACGACAAATTGCCGTTTTAACTTCGGCAAATTATTTATTCTTTCAATAAAAATGTATTTTGTTCTTCAGATATAAATCATCACATGCATGTTGCTGTTGGTTTTGTAGTCGTAAAAGAGACAATTATATATGATCATGAGTACACTCCTATTAATCTATAAAATATCTAGATATGGTCGATCATAATATCTTTCTGATAGATTTTGAAATGAAACAAAAATCTTCCAAGCTTCCTGCTGCTTTCATCTATCGTAATCTATATTTGATAAGGAAGCTTATAACTAATAGGATAACAAAAGAATAATCTCCTGTTCAAAATCTGCTCTCTTTTAATTGCTTTTATTAATGATAATGCAACCTTATCTGAAGTCACGTTATCACGATGCACTTTAACAATGATTAATTCTGATTGCTGAATGCATTTACAATACATATCTTTCCAGGATCTATTATTCTCAATTTATTTCAAACAGGAAACAAGGACAATATAAGCATGATATCGAAAAAAAAATAAATAACTGTGAAACTGTGAATTTTTACGAGACGATTTTACTTATTTATTTTTTTGCCATCATGGTTTACATATACATGATAAAATTTATGTATTCTCCATTCGGTTTTTAAGCATTCAGTTTGCAAGCGAAGTAAAACAATTAACTGAAAGACTCTAAGCAACTACAACGCAACATCACACCATGACAAAAATATATTTTTTTACAATTCTATCACTTATACCTTTTTGTTACAAGTGATAATCTAGGACTATGTTTTAATAAGTAAAATAAAGAATGTCTTGGATAAGCAGAGTCTATTTAATTTTATAAGTCAGCTAAAATGTTCTGAGAAACCAAGAAAAATATTTATACTGCAGTTGGACCATTACCTGTTGATTCTATTTCCTTAATATAGTTACAAAGTGATATTTTGTACAATGTCAATTTCATTTCCTTTATAGACAGGGGCTCATAGAGGGACAGAAGAAGTTCTATTATTGTGTTAATTTAATAATTTTTTAGAAATCTAAATATTTTTATAACTGTTTTATAAAACAATATGAGATCAATGTCTGAAAAATATCAAAATTTTTTTTAAGTCGGCACGAAACTGTTTAAGGGCTCGGTAAACCTCGTCTTTCCCCAGTTTCTTAGCCTCATACAAAAAAATTGATATCTTTCAGACAATGACGTAATATTGTATATAGAACTATCGATCCTTTTTGGTTATTACGGAAGCCCTGGAGTGCCACGCAAAAAATAATTATAACTTGTGCGCACGAGTTACTATCTCATGCACACAAGTTACTAACTTGTGCGCACAAGTTACCTATCTTGTGCGCACAAGTTACTATCTCGTGCGCATAAGTTACTAACTCGTGCGCACAAGTTACCTATCTTGTGCGCACAAGTTATTTACATATTTTCACGCCATGACTGAACTTAGTTTAACATAGGACCCTAGCGGAAATTTGTTTTAAAATTTTCCTTTCTGGAACTACATGCTCAAATAGAACCAAACTTGGTTGAAATGGCCACTAGGTGGGTCCTTTGAACAGAACTGTATCTGATGACCTCACCCGCCAATCAAAATGGC
>JAULBM010317033.1:0-13763 GCA_032357055.1 Geukensia granosissima | reverse complement strand
CCACACCACTGCGACATTTATCTATACTACTATGCCACCTCATTATATGATGAAGATAATTTTCCACACCACTACGATGTTTGTCTATACTACTATGCGACCTCGCTATATCATTTAGATAATTTTCCACACTACTACGACATTTGTCTATACTAATATGCCACCTCGCTATATCATTAAGATAATTTTCCACACCACTGCGACATTTATCTATACTACTATGCCACCTCATTATATGATGAAGATAATTTTCCACACCACTACGACGTTTGTCTATACTACTATGCCACCTCACTATATCATTTGAATAAATTGATATACTATTAGAACGTTTTTATATATCATTGAGTTAGTTTCAGATACTATTCTGTCATTTGACCAAGTCACGGTGGTATACGTCGTACAACATGAAGGCATTTCAATGTAAAGTGGAGCTACTTTTACATCCTGATGGGGCATCACTCGACAGATATTTGTAGTTTTGGTTACTTTTCTCAACTATTTACAGTTCATAATTTTGACACCAAGGACATCCAGAACCAAAATGAAAATACTACTCCTTGAAACAGTGTCCAGCATATTCAAATTTATCGTACTACTATAACATTGGTAAACCTGTGTTCTATTAATATCATTGCTCACAAATTGTGCGCCCGTACTAGCCGATTTGTTTTTGTTCCCGTATGCAGCAGAATTCATTCAGGGACACCTGCGAAATAACAAAAAAATGGCCAGATCGTTTAATTTTACTTTTCGCTATATCTATATATATGATGTTTTGTCATTAAATTATCCTTCCCCCGAGGGCTGCCGGGATATAGGAATAGGCCGTTCGGTTTATCCGCCTGCAGATACAACACCTGCTAATGGGGAGGGGTCGGTTGGTTGGGCGTAATGTATGAATACTCAACAAGAATTGGTTGCTTGGTTTCTCCGCCAGGAGGTAGAACCCATCCTAAAGGGGCGTCCGTTGTTTGAACGGAATGGATAAATTCTCAACCCATCTCGGACGGAAACGTAACCGCCGTGCCCTGTGTTGGGAAAATGCCACGCTCTAAGCAGGTTACAAATCACTTTTCAATAACTCATATTGAGTGGTCCGTAGGTGACCTGTTGATGCTTAGGATAAATTTCCCGCCCCTATCCAAACAGTCCCTATTTGGCACCCAGTGGCTATTAAAATCTCTGGCCTAACCCACTGCTTTACCCCTTCCATGATTTATTGTTTGATAACTTGTTCTCGTCCTGACTATACATGAAATATTTGCCACCTGACGTTAAACAACAATTAATCAATCGATCAATTGGTAATCCCAAGTTCTGTGAACATCTCGACTAAAAAAGCGAACAAGAAATTAAGGAGACCACAGATTCAACAAAATCTGCTTCATACCTAGATTGATTCCTCAAAATTGACCAAGAGGGAAACTGGTTTCTAAAATTTACGACAAACGGGATGACTTCATCTTTCCTATTGTAAACTTCCCATACTCATGTTGCAATATTCCTACTTCACCTGCCTACTGGGTTTATATTTCGCAGTTAATTCGATACTCTCGTGCCTGTTCCAAGTATCAGGATTTTCTGAAGAGAGCATTGCTGTTGTCGCATAAATTACTGTCGTCCTTCTTAAAATTTTATTTTATGGTCGCCATCACGAATTGATTGAAGCACCTGATCCCACTCCTGTTTTGTAAAGGAGTTCGTGGATTCAAAGCCTTGGTTCGTTTTGTTTGCTTTTGATCTTTTAGTTTGTTTCAAGTTTGTCTAGTCTCTTTGGCCTATGCACTTTTGATCTCTCCTATAGATATTCTACCCTGGACTTTGATAATCGACACACTATATTAGGTTTTGTGGTTGACAAAGATTTTTTTCTTTGTTGATATAGTAACCAGATGTGTTATTCAAGAGTATTCAGGGTTTTATTTGATTTCCGTATTGTATTTGGCATGTTTGTCACACGTAGCAATGTTTTAAACATGTTTACAACTAATTTACTGCTGTATTTTTGTAAGAAATATCATATTTAAAGAACTTTTAAAATAATATATTCCTCAGTTAAATGTCTAGTCGCCTTCTCTCATCCACATTTTTTCCATGAATATATTAATCGATATGTGAAGTTTCAATGTTATTTCAATGAATTCATTTCTGATGTTAATTTCCTGTAGGTAATTAATAACTTCAAGTTATCAAAGTATCTTAACACTTCTTATCTTAATAGATTTGGTCTAGAAATCTCAATATAGTCTGCAAATGCCCTTTTAACCTGTTGCTTAACTTAAACTCATTATTGGTACAGATGGTGGCAATCAATATTTTAATAAACAATCTTGTTGATGGTTCTCCACCATTGTGTGCAGTATGCTAATTGTTACGGTTTTCCTAGTCACAAACAGGATTGTACACATATGACAGAAAAAACATTCAAATAAACCACTTCAATTGACAGAATATATAACATTTATTGAATTTTTAAACCATTTTGGTATTCATTTGTTCAGATATACCATCGTTTAAGGGTTTAATGTATCCCTAATGTATGTTCGCGTGTTAAGCTCCCAATATCAGCTTCATTGGCAAATATCAATAGATATGTTACGCTCAGCACATTCAACATTTTTTTTAAAAATGCAGACGTCTATACTAATGATGCATATTTTAAAGACAATAAAAGCAGTAATATTGAAGTGAGACTTTGCAAAAAAGGAGGGTATCACCATAAATCATTCAAATTATAGAAATGTGACCTGATGGCGCCTTTACGACAACTATAAAATGTTAAAACATAGCCCTTTCTTCACTTTCAACACAAGTATGATCGTGTAGTATGCCAGCATGTTAAACCCTTTCTTAGACGTCTTTTTCAGGTTCTGACACTCTTCTAAATACACCACGGTTCGTGAGATTATGGGGGAAAATGGACAAAGGTAGACAATCCTAATGTTTTGAAATAATAACCCTATGAAAAACGATCCAAGTTTGGTGAAAACATGTTTAATTATATAATCTATTATTGACACTAATGATTTTGACATCCTGATTTGACACTGATTTTGACATTAAAGACAACACGACGGGTCTTGCGCGCAATACAGGGGACGCTTCCTCCTCTGTACACCTGATTCTACTCCTGGTTTGTAAAGGAGTTCGTGGATTACAAACGTTTGTTTCTATTGTTTTCGTTTTATCTTTTAGTTTGTTTCAAATTGGTCTTGTATCTTTGAATTATGCACTCGCATGGGTATTCTACACTGGACTTCATCACCTGAATAATATCTTACAGAAAGCAATATAGACAAAGTGTAAAACAATAGTCAATACAGGCGATGACCAGTTCACGATTCATTGTCTCGACATGCTCTATAGAGTTTGTAATTTCCCAGTTATGAAGAAATCGCGTTAAAAAGGTTTAATAGATCAGTTCATGGACGAATATAACAGTTATATATGTCCATAATCAGTTGTACATTTTTTAAAATAAAGAAGTAAAATTAAATGCAAAAACAAAATAAGAAATATTATTGCTAGGTCAATGATCTTGTATTTAAGATTAAAGCAGTTGATCTTTGGCAGGAAATATCTCTTAATAGAAAAAATTTGTATAGTCAATTTTCTAAACCAATAAGGATTTCGTGAAATCTTATTGGGTACTTAATTAAGCACGTATGCATGCGGCAAAAAGTGATTATAAAAATGGGGTTTAATGGTTTAAAATATCAATGAATCTAATAGATAAAGATCGAGAAAATCTGTCATTAAGTAGACAATGAGACTTTAATCAAGGCTGACATTGTCCCAACTTATGGTCGTCACCATGAGTTACTTGATCCATTTGGTATCAGTATATCTAAACTCGTCGTGGACCTGTTACCGGTTATTCAACAATACGTTACTTCTTGTTTACAAGGCGTTCGATAGATTTTTTTCTTATTTGACACGGATTGACATTATTCCGAATTTGATGTCCCGCTTTAACACTGATTTTGACATTAAGGATTTCACGACTGGTGTCGCGCACGATACAGGGGATGTTTGTCATTATGTTTTTTACGCCAAGCCCAATCAAGGATATCCTCAAATGACAATACAAGAGTACCAAGTGCCGATGTTGGTTCCGCTCGAAAACACACAGTGAAGATATGAAACGATAAACTCGACAGTTAATTTCCACGAATGTGAATAAGCAATCTTTCATGCCAAACAGCTTCTGATTATAATCAGTCATGACGAGTGTCACTATTGGAACAGGAGTTGCTTACCCTTCCGGAGCACCTGAACTCACCCTGGTTTTGTGGGGTTCGTGTTACTCCAGCTTTCAGTTTTCAGTGTAGTGTCATGTGTTCTATATTTGTCTTCATTTTATTTTCTTGGCCATGGTCTTGTCTGTCCCACTTAACGATTTCTGTCTGCCCCTTTGGTATCTTCGAATTCCTTATACAAGGTTAAGGAGACCTGGTTAACAATAGCCATTTTTCATTTTTCAGTTTATCTTTATGTCACAAAATTCAAAACTTGAACGGTGTACATGCTAAAACAAAGTTGGTTATTAAAAAAGGACAGTGAATGTATTGAATAAGAAAGAAAATAATAGAAGGCTCTCACACACTTTTCACCCAGCATCGTGCAACTTTTAGCTAACACATTCAATTTTCCCAAACAGGTTGTTTGTCAAAGAATGAAACAACACTTTTTGCTCTATTTGTATCAATATTGCTTCGCGTTAGCGATATTTACTATATCTAATAAGACTGACTTACACAAGGAAAATATATAGTCATAAAAGACAGATCAATTAGTAAGACCATCAAAAGAGGACGACAGATGCATCCATTCACTATGGAAATAATACTTATAGATGAAAATCACATACATATACAGGTTCGGTCAAGATTTAGAATTAAAGCAAATAAGTAACAAGTATTTTACATCAATCAAAAGACATGAACAGTTTGGGCACTGCCGAAATCTAGTTTATCTAGTCTCGTCTTATTTATACAGAAACAATGTTAGCAACATGTAGCTAGATATAGGACCAAGGAACCAAATTTAGAAACGAAATTAACCTTTATGAATAGAACAAAAAGTACTGGGATTCTTGGTATTACAGAAGTTGAAGACTTTACTGTATCCGATTGAATTTTCAATAATAGTGATAGCAATATTAAACAAATGCTTGACAGATCGCTTTAGATGATGATCTTACGTATTCACGCTTGAGATCCAATTTAAAAATTCGACATGCTGCAATTATTTGGCAAAAATGCTGAAAAGACGAAATTAACATTTCTTCTCATTAGCACCGTAGGTATCGTTGTCCTACGAGAGCATGATTTCTTACGGGAATGATCCGGATTTCTTACGGGAATCCTGGATTTATTACGGGACGGCTGTTTAAAATGTAAACAAGCAGACTACAATGCTACCGTTGAAAACCTACGAGTTCCCTATAGACATAAAGGGGTGAGTATAAAATTTTATCGGAACACTTTATCAAAAACACTCTGAAAATGAAGAAATGGCTGGTAAAGCATATTCCATATATGTCAAAAAGTCTATTAACAAAGTATTTTCAGTTGTTAGAAAAATACCGAATATTGCAAACTTAATTGATATTTATGTTTATCTATAATATTACAAGAAAGATGCATTACTTGATGTCTCATTAAGAGATTATTTGGGCAAAAACTGAAATTTGGACGTCCTGGCTTTTATTCGGGACGTCCTGGCTTTTTCTCGGGGCGTCCTGGTGTTATTACGGGCTTCAGAAATAGAATACAGATATTTTTCACTTTAAAACTTGGTATGTGTACACAAAAATAAAAACTCCGTCCACTATACTGACACATGCAAAAGAAGGTCCTAAAGCAAGTTAAAGTGAATATATTATCATTTCACATGGACACATGCAAAAACAGTTTCGAACAAAATTTGCAGGTAGAATACGTTATGTTGAGTATACATCTCTCTCTCTCTCTCTTTGATACAGTGAAAATGTATTTATTTGGAGTCACATCCATTGCCATTACCGTATTTCTAATATTTATATATAATTTATGGTATCATTTTTTTTATCTTTCTTATCAATACTGACTGTATGAAATAGAATTTGCAGAAAAACTTCTGCTCAGTTAATTTCATTATCAATTAAAATTTTCTATGGTCTGCAACAACGGTAAAAAAAGCGTACCAAAATAAAAGTAAGCCATGTATATGGCCACAAAAGGATTAAAGCCTGAAAAGTCTATTAATTAAACCTAATAATTTACATAATCTTCTTTTTCTCAATGACCAGAATATATATAATGCAACTGCATCGTTATGTCTATTTTTTTTTCTCTTATTAAAACGCATGTATATGCGTTTATCAAAGTAAAGATTTCCTTCCGAATTAAAAAGTTTGGAATATGCATAGAAGTGACCTCTTGTAACTAAGAACGCTTCACAAATATGTTTATTATCATAAATTGTGTTTTGAATCGAAACAAATGTATGATTTTATTTTACAAAACGGAAAATCCAGGACACTAGAATAAAAAGCCAGGACAGTATCAAAGTGTCCCTACAGAAATCCAGGTCATTATAAGCTATTTTTGAGCTCAGTAATGTGTTTACAGCAATATATGAAATTGATTTTGAGTCTTAAGACAGCTCCAATATATCAGATTTCGGAAAACGGAAATAATCGACCCGTAATAAATCCAACATTCCCGTAAGAAATCCGGGCCGATTCCCTGTAAGAAATCATGCTCTCGCAGGACAACGATAAATTAAAAACATGTTACAACCGAATTTGGAGAAACCCGACCCCAAACCTTCAACTATTCCCCTTGTTGAGTCGTAATACTGAAAAGACTTGTGTGTAAAATATTCATTCATGACCCTTTGTCCGTAGTACGGACTGTGGTCAATAGCTAATCGTTATGGTGTATTATTAATAAATGAATCACGGAGTCCGATACACCTTCCCCATTTTTTAAATACAAAAAGAATTATAAACGTAAGCATCTGTCTAACAAATGTGATTGACGTATTATTAATTATGGTCGATGTTTTAATTTAGGTAAACGAAAACTTTACCGTTGTTGACGCAATTGGCGGTAAACAATACCTATGTAATAGAAAACAAGACAAATATGTGTAGTTGTTTTGAATAAAATACGGAGACAATGTGATGCTTTCAGGGCAAAAAACCTATCGGTCAAAAATAATGTGTTCTATCATCTAAACAATTTTTTTTCATTAAAGGAATTCGAAGATACCAAAACGGGAAGAAAGAAATCGTTAAGTCAGAAGCGAACAGGACCATGACAAACACAATGAAACGATCGACAAACATAGTACATTCATAATGCACGAATGACAGTGACATACAACAGTTACAAGGATTTAGACACAAGCTACAAGCTTATATTAATCTATTTCCTTGTACTAAATACACATACTGGATTGAAATAAAGGATATTTAAATTTTTTATCATTTAATGAAAATATCAAAATCAATAGACAAGATGAACTAAGAATAAAGCTTAGTTTTATTGTTAATAATATATTCATGTATTGTACTGAAAGTCATTTCTTTTTTATCGTTACTAAGACTATCATCACCAAAAAGTGAAACTCGAGGATTCAAAGAAATATTGAGATTGCATATTGTTTCTTCCCTGCAATATTTACATTTATTACAACAAAGCAAATAGTGACGAGTCTCAATCGCTCCACAAAATCAGATTACTAAATTTGTCAATAAAAGGTGAGCTACACTCGAGTCTTGATTTGCTATGAAGAATCTTAACTCTTTTTTTTTCCAAGGTACTAATTTTAGGGGAAGGGTTTTTTTTTTCGATACAGAAATTTTTTTGAAGTGAGGGGATTTCGAGGACGCGGATGGGGATTTCATTCAATGGTTTAATGACACTGGGAAGAAATAAGTTTGCATACATAGCGGTTCTAGTACTAATTTTGCGGATCCGGTCAAGGTTCCTTGTATTGCAGTTGTTGGTGTCGCGAAAAGAGACTGGAACAAAACAGCTCAGGTATTCTGGTAAAATTTGATGATACATAAAAAACTGTATCAACTTCCGACAATTTCGCCTCTCCTGGAGAGTTTCCTAGTCTGTTTCTCTGTATAGTTAAGTTCTAGATGTAAATGTGTTTCCACCAGTAACAATGCGCATTTCCTCTTATTGAATATTTATCATGTATACCAGGATATTGTTCCAAAAACTTTCCGTATATTCTAACAATGACGGTTATAGGACGCATATATACATTTTAAGCTTCACATGTTTAACAAAAATTTTGCACTTCGCATCATATGTAGTCAAGCAGAAACTTTGATCAGTATTTCATTAACATGATCGTACCACTATAAATTATTGAAAATGTTAACATCAATGCTTACAGTTATTAACCTTTCTAATTTGGATATTATTCATAAACAAGGCTGGATGATCTATTTTCTCTGATTTCTATGATATTACCATGCTATATGTTTTTAGTGAGTTAAAATTAACCAACAATTAGTCTGCCCAATGAAATTTGAAATTTGCTGAAGTATTCAATAAATAAAAACAACTTATAACTTTTATTGTGATACTTGATGTCTGTAGGTTATACTAGATTTTGTATGGCAAACCCATGCTGTGCTTGGCTTGTTTAATGAGCAAGCGCTGTTTGTCAACGGATAGACTATTGGGCCTACGACATGGTGTTCCTGTTCAACATTTAATAATGATGCTCTCATATTATTATTTTCGTTTTAAATTTAGTTTTATTTTTCTAGCTTATTTCTCTCGTTCCCCATATTAATGAAAAAAAAAAATAACTAGTAAATTCTACTAGTCAAACTAGTTAACTTATTGTCCATGAGGATACTAGATTAAAAGTAACTTAACTAGGTAATCTAGTAAATAAACTAGGCTTTACAAGTAAATATACTCATCTGGTCTAGTAAAAGTACTAGGTACTAGAGCTAATACTAGGTGTATCTTGTGATTATACCGGTTTGGTCTAGTAAAAGTACGAGATGGTAGTACTAATACTAGGTGTGTCTAGTGCTTATACTGGTTTGGTCTAGTGAAAATACTAGGTACTAGTACCAATTCGAGGTATAGTTAGTGATAATACTAATTTGGTTTAGTGAAACAATCAGGTACTATTACTAATACTAGATGTGTTTAGTGATCATACTGGTTTGGTCTTGTAAAAATGCTTGTAAATAAAACGATTGACGTCAAGTTACAATCAGTAATTTAGCATAAAAACTCTTTCTGTGACCGAGTATGCCAAACTTGATGTTAATAAGTTGTAAGACTGGGTTTAGTACAAGAGTTAAACAGACCTATACAATCTAACAAACATACCGACCCAATTATAATAAAGCAATAAAAACCTGTCTCAGGAATATTTAAGAATAGAATAAAAAATTAACAGTTTAATAAAGACTTTTATTATGTTATAAAGTATTTCAGTGACAGGATGATATTGTCATCATATACAACATTGGTCCAAATTATGGTCTTCATAAATCAGAATTCAACATCATGTAGCCACTATATAATTCAAAGAAAGAATCACAACCGAATATCTCTGTTTTTTGTGCAAAGTCTGTGTCCATTGTCATCAACTGCTGGTTTATTTTGATATCAAAGGACATAACATGTACTTCCTCTTTCACTAGGCTAGCTGGCTTTTCTTTAAATAACACTGGTATTCCCAGATAAGGCCATGCAATCATCAGAATCTAAAACATGTTTTAAAACAAACATAAATATCAATAATTACTATTCAATTTTTTTTAAAATCTAATATCAGTTAAATATTTTTAATCTTTTTAATAAAATGACTTTGTTTCAATGTCATTGAGTTATTGGTCTTTGTACTTTTTGTGAGTGTTCTTAGTGTACATGCATGCATTTCCATTAAAAACATTTAGTTTTGCGTTAAACATGTTTAATTTACTTCTAGTTAGAGTTGACTCAAAGAGTAGAATCCTCACTTGTTGAAAGCCTTGTGGGGATCTGTAGATTTTACATTTTATTTGGTTTTACATGTATACAGTGATGGGGTGTGGCATCTCATCTTTTGAAATAATGATTCATTCATTATGTTATTGTGTGCTATAGTGATTTGTAACCTCATTTTTAATGAAATTTACTTCATTTTGCAACGGCATCTTTTGAATAACAATATTACCTTTCTTGAGCGTTTCTTTGCCTACAAGTCGCTGCGTGTTCTCAGTAGATGAGGCGTCTTTGGCAGGCTTTCTCATTTTTAAAGTACAAGTAATTTTACCAAGCCAACCTAAAATTTGAAAAAAGGTTTTACTTTTTACAAAAATAAGAATGGAAGTTAATATCTGTACAAAGCTAAATATTTGAATTAATATTTACCAATTATTATTATAGAACAAAGTTGACGTTGCGTATGATATATATAAATGTAAGACCTGGTTAGTAATACAGTAAAAGTGGCACTAGTTATGTGATTGACCCCCACGAGCAAATTATGAAATTCTCCTCAAAAGTTGAAAACTTTTGAGTGCAAATAAGCGAACTGGTTACATAAATTATATATTTTTTTCAGGATTTTGTATCTTGATTCAATGACCAAGTCATTAAAGTTCAGAAAAGGCTGTTTTCGGAAATTTAAATAAGATCAACTTATTGATATTACTAGTGAGCGTTACATCTTGCAAACTTAAGTCAATCCGTTAAGTCGTATGTATTTCATCATTTATATGTGGTGTGCATTGACAATTCATGGTGCTGTTTCGATTATTTTAACAAACCGTTTTTTTTAATGCAAATCAGAAGGAAAAGGGGGAGTAGATGATCATATTTTCTGGCTGAATATTAAGGTTATGATTAAACACCCATTTTATGTATAGACAGCCAAGGGGTCCGTCACTGACTTGCAAAAATGGTTTTGTATGTTTTACAAATAAAATCTGAAACTGCTCGTACAGAACATGTTTTAGGTTTTTTCTTAACAAAATGCATAACTTACCATTTTCTCTTTCAGGTAATTTAGAGACAAGAGGCGTTGTCTTGGAAGCAGATGGTGTTGTTTGTACTTTGTGGATGTCTTGCTCCTTTCCCCGAAGCCTGCTTCTCTCTGCTATTTTTGCTACTTTAAGTCTTTCTCTGGTGTTATCTCTTAATTCTGGTTTCTCGTGTTCTGCTGCCTTATAAAAGCTTCCATAGGGCTTGTCTCATCTTTGTTATTTTTGCCTTTTCCTTCTATTCTTCTTCCCTTTTTCGAGATTTTTCCATTTCTTCCAGTCACACCTATCCAGACTCATGTTGTAGATAATTTATGTATTAGCTTCTCTACACAGCCAGTTAAGGATGTATTTAGTACTTTTCTGGCCATTTGATCTTCTTCATCCTAACATTCTCCCTACATGTAACTGTGTTCAGTATGTTTCCTATACCTTGTTGGTTGCAGTTCTCTTCTTTAAAATCCTGTATTTGATGGTTGATATTGCTCTTTATGTTGTGTAACTTGGGTTTTATCTCCATCGTTGTTTAACACATTGAGTCTGTGGTGTCAGTAGTTTACATCCTGAACCAATTTGCCCTTTCTTTCGCCAGGCTTTCATGTTCGATATGTTAACCGCTGATTTGGCTTGCATTCCATTCCACCAAGATGTTTTTGTTTTTTAGAATGTGCTCTATATTTTCTGATAGGAAATATGATTAATTATCACTGTAAATCTACGATTTTCAGAAAATGAAATCATAATGACATCATAATGTATGCCTTTAAAAATAGTTGATATTCGTTATTCCATATAATGCTTTGTTTTTATCGTATTTCAGAAAAATAAAAATAGCTTCATATTTTTGGTGCCAAAAATGAGCCTTAACAACCCTACTTCTCTGTTGAAAATTTGCGGTTGTATTTTTCAACTTCATGATCAGCTATCGATACTTCCAGTTTATCGCCCTGTATTCGGACTTCAAGTCATACTCAAGGTATGATATTTAATATTCTGATATGTTCACGGATGGATGTCGAGTGCAGCAAGTCACATTTTTAATAACTATACAAGTTTATATTAAAAATCTGATCTTCAAAATAAATGTTTTATTAAGTATTTTATGAAACTTTTAAAAAAACTTTAAAATTGTCTTTTCCTAGCATTAAAAATTATTTTGATTTCAAAATAAAACATTTCAGAATTTTCAGAATATCAGAATAAATAATATTGATATCAATCTCAATCGTCTTAATATAAATGAGCATTTATTATATCCCGTTTTAATATTTTGAAGTGGCATACATTTGCGAAAGATACGAACCGATTCTCGTGTAACAGTTTTTATTTAGTCTCAGCTTGGGCATTAAGATAGCCTTTCGACACTCTAGGATGTTGCCTGGTCTTGTCATAAGATTATCCTTAGTTGTCTTTTAGAATAAATCTTAGGTTATCTTTATTGACATCGGTCAAGGATTTTAAAATATCGATTCATTTATACCATGGAAGTATAATAGGTTTCTTTCATGGTTATCACATAATATCATGAATTACCTGCAGCTCACTGAAGATTGAAAGAACTATTAATTTTGTTTACTAAACTTTAAAAAAAACATTGGAAAATGATAATCATGATAGTTATTTAAAAAAAACAACCTTAGATCTGACAAATATCTATTATTTGGGTACATTACAGGTTCCACAATGTTGCCTGCGTGCTTGTTAATGCATTTTGTATTATATTTCTTGATTAAAAATATTATGATTCAATCTTCTTGCGAATTTCCAATTTACCCTATCAATGTATCAATTTACATTAAAAAAACGACCTTAGATCTGACAAATATCTATCATTTGGGTACATTACAGGTTCCACAATGTTGCCTGCGTGCTTGTTACACCGTGTAATGCATTTTGTATTTTATTTCTTAATTAAAAATATTATGATTCAATCTTCTTGCGAATTTCCAATGTACCCTATCAATGTATCAATTTACGTTACTTTTTTCCTACAATTCACAATTATTTAATAAACATTACTTTGTTTGTATTTATTTTGGGGTCATCATATTTCACAAATTTTAAACCGCAAAACTTGTTTAAAGCAATGTTGTATGTCCAAACACCTTTTCGGGATATTATAAAAATTTTACGTGTAGACACTTCGTTTTTAGTTTAACAACAGAACGATCATCTTGAATCAGTTAAGATATGTTTATATGCCATTCTCCTATAAAGCCGGAAAATTATAATTAACTATTTTGTCTCGCTTTTTTACTACAGTTGGAGAAGTTAAATAAGTAAATGATAAAAATAATACAATGCCATTGATTTTGTTTGATTGATTGAAGTTTAAATCCACTTTGAACAATATTTCAGTCATATCGCGGCGGTAAGTTTTTCTTGTGGAGGAAGCCGGAGTACCTGGACTGACCCACCAACCTGGGCAGGTATGGTGAGTTCCCTGAATAAAAATAAAAATAATCTTTAAATCATATTTTTTATGTTTTCATGCAGTACTTGAAATTTCATTTATAAGGAAATGTTGTTGTTGCAAAATGATTAAATAAAGCTAATTTAAGTTTACGCTATAAATGCCCAATGACTCTTGTTAAACCTGCCAACTTGTTGAAAAAAAATTTATATAATGGGATGACAAAAATCAACAGTCCTGCAGTATAACATTATTCTTTCTTTCATCCTTTTTGTGTCGCCTGCTGCTAGAGCAGGGCGACATATAGGGATCACTTCTGTCGTCTTGCGTCCGTGTCGTCCGCGT
>JAULBM010317032.1:0-23931 GCA_032357055.1 Geukensia granosissima | reverse complement strand
GATGTAAAGAATTTTATTTTGTCACGTCAAGTACACGTCGTCATAGTATTTTACTATATTGCTTTGACAATATTTCGCACACTCGTGGGGAAAATTATGTAACAAACACTTTCTGACCCTGTAACTTCATGTACTTTTGAAAGATTTGAACGATGAGGAACTGTAGTTGTTTTATAGATCTTTTGAAAAGTACTGATTGATATCTTTTTTATTTTACCTAATATGTTAAAAGAGTAACATTTGTTTTCGCCAGTGATAGTTAAGCTATTCTTTAGATTGCATATCCATTGTTGGTGTCTTTCACGTCATCAAGATATAGATGTCATAATATTAATATTTGTTCCAATTTCTCACATTCACAAGATGGTTCGTCTTAAGTTTTCGTTTAAACAATATGTACTTTATCGTCTTTACAAGTCTTTTGCTTCCTATGTCGAAGATAAGTTAAACATCTTCACTGTTGCTAGGTATGATACTTAATCAATGTCTTGGAGAAATATTTACTAACTTGTATTGATTGTTATCAATATTACCATAATTTCAACTTTGTTTGCCAATTTTCAGCTTAGTTCGAAGATATAAATAAGGAGATGTGACATGATTGTCTTTCAGACAAGCTCCAATCAAATGACAGTCGAATTTAAACTCGTACAGGTCACATTACGGCCTATAATAATGAACCTGATTCCATACCATAACGGAAGCTGTAAAAGACCGCAAATAAAAGATTTAAAACTATTCATTAAACACGAAAATCGACCTAATCAATTGATAAAATGGTGAATAAAAAACAATAAATAACAAATTAAGCAAAGACAACCACTCTGTACAGGTTCCTGGCTTGGGACAGGCACATAAAATATTTGGTTAAAGCGGTTGGTGAGCGCTCAAGCCCCCTAACCGGGGACAGTGGTGTGAAAAAACAGCAATAAAACACACAATAAAAATCAATGAGATCAATTATATATTTTCCAATTTATAAAGGTAATTAGCACTGTTTTAGCCTGGTTTGAGCAGTGTTACTTATGTTGAAAAGATATCGTGATTTTTCATATCCTATGTGTACATTTCAAGGAATAACCTTTCATCAATAGATCTTGATCTTCATAATTAATTAATCATTATGTTCTCTCTCTATCCGATTATTGCAATTAAAGAACTTAATTTAATAAATGACTAATTTTCAGGCGTCTTTATAGAGATAGAAACCGTTTACCCTTGGTAACACATTAGTTCAGCCTTATTTTTGAGTTCCGTGATTTGTTTATATTGCTGTTTTGTCTTCATTTTCTTCTCAGGATTACTCGTTGACCTTTCCTGTTTTGATTGACCTTTCGGATTTCTCTCGCACCTTTTTTTCTCGTATCCATTTAAATAGGAAAATCAAAAATAGATACAATCTAAGAAAAATATGGTGTCACTTTCCCTGTGAATGGAAAAGGGAAGGTACAGAATACTTAAAAATATTTTTCATTTTTAGGGAATTGAATTTTAAGTATAAAACCAGTTTTAAGTGCAATATTTATTACAATGTGGATATATAAAATATTATAGCAAAATTAAAAAATAATAGGTTAATAAAATTAATTCTGATATAATTTCACATGAAAAAGATATTTAGATAAAAAGAAACTATTTGTCAAATAACATGTTGTTTCACAGCTGAATTATCTGAAAATAGCAAATCTCTCTGAAGCAGTCCATATTACTATAATAGAAGCTATTAACCAAAAGTTGTTTCTTTACAAATTAATATGAACATTGATAAATGTTCATTGTAATAGATAAAAAGCCAAGAATTGGGTCACTTATTTATATCTTAGCCGTGACCCAGGATATCCAAATTTTTTTAAACCTCGCATTTTACTTTTACAAATGTCCACATTACAAAAGGCGCCAAAGGGACCTAAAATATCCATAATTAAAGATAATTGCCATCCCGCATTACCCATTTCCAGAGGGATAATACATGTATTCTTTAAGTCTTAAAAATGTAAATTAAATATTCATTTTCATTCTTCCCTAATGCTTTCACTATCTTTTGAATCGATTACCTCTATAAAATAAATTTTTTATCCATTCCAGCATTTCTCTCTCAATGAATATATTACTGTTCTGTGCACTATTTTTTTTTAAATTTTAGTATTTAAAATGAAACATATGCAAGAAAGACACAATCCACATCTCTTCTGGATTGTGCACTATTTTTGTTGTTAAGCTGTTGCTTATAGTTCGCAAGATTTCCGTTGGGCATGAAACAAGTTCTTTATAAATAGCGCCTTGCTGTCCTTTTTTATCTAACAGATAAAAGACAAAATGGAAAAAACAACTATTGCAAATGCGTACATTTATGAAGTAGATGCGTTTTAACTTAATGGGTGAAGGGACGATACTGTTGTGTATCTGAATCGATGGTGTAGAAAAATACTGCAGCGTATCTTAAACGATGTAGTTGAGTGGATGAACGATACTGTAATCTATCTGACACGATGTGGTAAAAAATACTGCAGTGTTTCTTTATCGATGATAAAAAGTATCTGAATTGATGCGTTTGGACGATACTGTAGTGTTTTTGAATGTGGTTGATGACAAATAGAAAGAAATCTGTCAAAGATTCTTTTTTCAAGATATAACATTTTACCAAACTTAAGCTGGATGGTTAGTATAAAATTATTTTCTCCTATTCTTAACGGTGTTGATTTCAGCATTTGAAAAGATCGTATTTGGCTACATAATTGTTTTCCTTACTTACTTGCATACTTATTATATCGGGGGTGAAAAAAAAATAGAAATCGTATGTTACGCATGTTACTGATTAGATACCAAGACTTTCTAACTTTTTACCTTTAATGTAACAGTATAACAATCATACCTCATTCCGTAAACAACTGATCCGTTGCCATGGAGACGGATCATCTTATTTTTCTCTGTAATTTCATGGAGAAACGAATTTTTGTCGTTGGCGAAAAAGGTATCAGGAACCCAAATTTTTTCAGCAAACTCTCCAGTCAGCGTCATGCTGCTGATCTCTTCATTATCAAAAGAAAGACGGTCATCCCGCCAATATTGGTTTAGATGAATAGTTATAGTATAGTCCTGTAAAGCAAATCATAAAATCAAATTTTATTAAAGATCTGAAAAAAGGAAAAAAAATAAGATACTATGAGCCCAATATTTAAGTAATATATTCGATTTAGGCCAACAACAATAAGTTTTTGTGCAAATCTGTTTAATAACATCTTTTAATATTTCATAACTTTTTATATAGATTTCGTCTTTTCGCAAAAACAGCATTTATCAGTAAGGCTAGGTTCCATCAAACCAGGTTCATTCTGAGAATCTGATAAACGACATTCTAACGACTTGTTTACATTTAGATTTAGATTTGACGCAATATTCCCAGTAGTAAATGGTAGATAGCTGGTGCACGCACTGACCAAGGTCATATAAAGCATTTAATTACCAACATATATCTTTTACTGCTGACTTTCTCGGTAGAATAAATTCCGGTCTTTAAAAGTGAATAAACGCATTTATTGTGCTTTAGAAAGTGACGTTACGATATGGAGTCGTTAAACGGCGTTGCTATAAAAAAATTAATTTACCCTCTCTAGGGTACACCGTCGTCAACGACGTTGCTGTACAAAGTCAGTGTCACAGTCAAGTCCCATAAAAACATACTCAAATATGTGTTTTGAAGCGTTTCTGTAAGCAATGACATTAACAGAATAGCTACCATTGCACTTTAAATTACCCAAATAGTGAATTCGTGACTGAACAACACCTAAATTTACATATACTAAGTACTAGGCGATCAACCCGCAGTTTTAAAGTATTGTAATATCATTGACAGAAACCTGTGCAATTGGCGATGTTAGACTTGGTTTAATAGGGCTGGAAAAATGAAGAAAAAATATTTGTGTTTTACACCTCATAATGTAAAAAGTCCGGGCTCCAAACAATTACATTATCCACAAAATATACTCTCTAGCAAGATGTCGCGGTTAGCTCCGAGGTAACATTTTTTACGTTAAAATATGTATCATAAGAAGACACAACATTTGAACCTTAGAATGAAAGCGTTAAGTGGGGTTTGTCTTAGACCAAGTACTTTCTGACAGAAGATTGACGCAAGCGACAGGGCTCAGGGAAAAATATACCTTTTTGACAACAAGGGTCAACTTGTAACCCATTGGATACAGTTTCTTCTTCAACCTTGAGTTTTTGTAAAATTTAAACCATAAGTTTAAAACCACCCGATTGAACGGAATGTCGATCTGAGTGGAGAATTCCTTACTTTTTTTCCCGAAATCCTTCAATGACGATGATTATATTTTGTCTTTCATTGTCCTCAGCTGTAACTGTACAATGACGGCATAAATAATTAAATATTCGATGAATAATGAATAAGTAAAGCGACACCCAATGTCGTCTTTCTTAATAAGTCGTATTTCATTGTGTAGTACAGTTATTTGCAATTTAATATTTACTTAGGTCACTCATTGCAAGGTGAAAGAAAACGAATTCAAAACGTGATAATATGTTTTATCTTTATTCAGATAAATGATATCAAAATTTCAATATATACATTTATTCTTCTAGTTTATATTCACATAGGGCATCTAGATAGCGTCACGCTTTTAATGGAAATGTAATGATTCCGACATTAATACGGATAATGGTGGCATGAGTAGCAAGTTGATAATTTGTAAATCAAAGACCAAGTTATGCACTCAAATTAGTGGCAAAGTACTAGTGTGAGCAGAGCACATAACAAAAAATTCTTTGTCTTGTACTAAGCAAATTGATCCTGGCACTTGAACATGTTGAACATGCTCTAAAGGTAGTATTGCACAAATCGCCACACACGCAAAATGAATGTAAGCATTAGTTGGTTTTGGTAATACACACTAAGCAATTAAGTTAAACAGTTTCCATGAAAATGTTAATTCAGAATGTTACTACTTGAAATGTACATATAGCATGCCTAAATTTTCCATATTCATTTAACATTAGTACTTTTGTATTTTTTAACTGCAAAAGTCGAGATAACGAGTTTCTGTATTAAACATTTAACAATGCATTGATCTAAATATCAATAAACAAAAGCAATGCCTCCAGTCACCAGACATTTGGTGACTTGTTTTGTTAGTGTTTTTTATCTAGTGATATCTTGTCTTATTATTCAAGATTACCCTTGTGAGTTTTCATAGTGTCATCTATTTTAACAGACAATGACAGGTTATTTCAGATATCCATAACAGAAAATTTAGATGATAGCCAATGTAAACTGTCTGCATGTGTCTGCATTTTACCGATAACTGCATTACATTTCTTTAATGACACACGTTATTAAGAAAGCCAACATGATTAAGGTTTCTTATACAAGAAAATGGCATTGTAAGAAAAGAATCGCAATTAAGAAACTAAAGAAATATAATCAACATCAAAACCCTTTATACTGTTTTACCCCAACCTTTATCAAGGAGAATTTCTTTTTTAGTTTATTAACTGGTCCTTTGAAACATTTGTCTGTTGTGATAAACGAAACATTTTCTATTCATCTAATAAAAGGAATTCGAAGATACCAGCGGGGCAGACAGAAATCATTAAGTTTGAAGACAGACAAGACCACGGCCAACAAATTGAATCGAAAGACAAACATAGAAAATACAATACTACACTAAACCCTACAATACCAGGGTGGGTTCAGGTGCTCCAGAAGGGTAAGCGACTCCTGCTCCACTAGTGCACAGATTGAAAGCAGTATGATATAACCCAGATGCTTCAGAAGCCCATCTGACAATGGCTCCATCTGGTTCTTAATATAATGGTGTTTTTTAAGAAGGAACATTTGAATACTTGACAAAACACCAGTAGAGGCAATTCAGGGAATATTCCAATTTTGGTTCTGCAATTTTAAACAAGAACTTTTTATATACATTTCTGAGGAGATTCTTTATCCAACTTAGTTTCAGAATGGTGCCCGTCCTAAAAGTTGTATTGTATGATATATTAAATTCTGAGAGGGGTACTACTTAAGACAATTCGGCCAAAGTTTGTTTCCAATTGGCTGAGCAGTTTAAGAGAAGAAGTTACACGTGTATTTTTCTTAGGGTTTCATGTTTAACTAAGTTCGACTAGTAGCCATCTTTGTGGTTCAGTAGAAATGTGGGATATAATTCTAGTATAGGACCATTTAAGAACTATTCCACTAAAATTTGGTTCAATTTCAGACAAATTAACATAAAGTGAATTTCCAATGAGCTCCCATATTTAACCTGATTCGGATATGGTGGCCGTCATGCTTGTAAATAAAATTCTGAGAGAGAACATCCATAGTACCATTCTTCTAAAGTTTGGTTCCAACTTTTTAAGAAGTAGTTTCGGAGGATAAAACTTTAAAAAAATTCTCTGTTATATTTTATATTATTAGTAATGTTGGCCATCTTATTAAGAAGACGAGAAACAATCTTCGCAGTGGTTTCAAAGAAGAAGATCTGTAAGTAAACGGTCGATCGACACAAAGTGATGTCCAAAGACCCCATTTTTCCTTGGTTCAGGTACGGTTTAAAGCAATATTATTCCTTCTTCACAACATGTTATTCTTTTGTCAATAATTGCCATGTGTGAGCTGCTTTCAATTCATACAAGACAAAAATTCAAAAGCTGTACTAAAACGAGAATATGTTGATTAAAAAATTATAACGGTTTGGAGAATGTTTTGGCTTGCAATTATTGCTGAAATAATATAAAAAGAACTAACGTTAACTCAGTCGATTAAAAGTGACAATAATAGTCCTTCTTGGATTTAAATTGACTCATTAGAACGGTTGTTTGTATATTTATAAGTGAACTTTGTTAAACCGTCGAAAACTTTCCCATTTCTGACGAGGAGGTCCCTTTATGACTTTTAAAGGGTTTTACAACTAAAACAAGTCGAATTTGATCATGTGTTCACTAAAACTGTTAAATTGAATGTTCATTTACAATACCTTGCAGAGCCACATTTAGAGCAAGTAAATTGTTATCAGAAGCAGCTGAAATCATTCATACTTTTTTTTTAATAACATATTGTAAGAATGTTCTTTTAAAGAATGGTTACAACTTCTGAGTCTGTGCTAAATATGGAATGTTTAATCCAAACGTTAACGAGAATGATAATTTAGGAGGTGAAACAGATATTATGGTGATTTAGAAAATTATTCCACCCTTGTTGAGGAGATTAGTACAATTTAAAAATTTTTAACAGCTTCTTGCTGAGATGTGATTTGTTCTTACTGATAGTATTACAATGATAATGTTCATCCCTATTGATATTGCAGATCAACAATTATCATTGCAATCATCAATTTATCAAAGAATTTTTTCGGCCAGAAAATGAGCAGAACACACACTTCGTTTCTCTAAAATAAACAAAGCAGAGGGGTGTTTAAGGTTCTGCATGTTATTAAATAGTTGACTTTGGGTTTTTCAAATTTAGCACATTCAAATACCTATATTAAAGAACATAACTTAAATGAGAAACGAACGATTGTTTGTCCCGTTGTTCATCTTTACCAAGATAAAATATTACACCAATAGTTTTTTTTGGTATAACAGCTGAGACTACAGTTTTATCAGTATAAGTTTTCATGATATTCCTTTAAAGTTGTAGACATGGGTTAAAGGGAGATAAATCTTGAAATCAATTAAATGTTTTATAATATTCAAATTCATCAGATTTGACGTTTTTGATTGCAAAAGAATGAAATAAACATAAGTTACTGTAGTCCTTACTTAAGAGTTTTGAATTTGGTTAATACAAACACACCAATAAAATTTATGTCCCTTAACCTAATTCTGTACCTTAAAGATGCAAAATAACAAATGTTTATTAAATATGGAAACTTTTGGGTATGCTATATTGTACATTTTAAGTAGTGATGTCTCATCAGTAGCATTAGAATCAAAACATAGGAACCCCAAATCTTAACATAGGAAAAGAAACACTCAAATCCAAACAGATCGAAATAGGAAGCCAAATCCGACGGCAGGGACAACTATAGAGTGCAATACTCTTCGAAGCCTTCTAGTGCTTTAGCATTTAATTAAATTCCAGCAAATTTATGTAAAACATTGTTTGATAAATTCATACCGGAGAAGTTTGACATCTGGGCCGGTGAATACACTCGGGGACATATTCCGCCAGCTGATGCATCGACCCAGTGGTTCCAACGTTCATTAAATATGGTAAAAAGTTGGTATGCTTAATGAACATATTTTTAAGAGTTCTTAAATAATGTTTTTAGTTTAGGAAATATCCACATGTAGACAGGTCTGGGTCTCATTTTAATCATAGAAAAGCACAAAAGGGACCAGCGGTATTTTGATTAAGAATATCTCTGATGTAATTAAAATGCAAACTTTATTGATTTCAGAAATAGTTATTTTTATTGCATGAAAAGTCCATTTGTTTTGCCAGACAAGGGATCATCAATACTCTCACTTTTTGTGGCAAAAGCGTAACAGTGTCATGGAAGGTCGTGTTTGATTCAAGGTTTTCTGTTCCCCAGTGTTTTCTTTAAACAATATGTCTTCAGAGAATATGAGAAAAGGAAATATCCGTCAAATACTTTTAGATCAAATTTAGATTAAATTTGAACTTTATAAGGGTTTCTCAATCTATGAAACGTTTGTTTAGTTTGTTAAATTGAAAATATTCCCCAAATACTTAACCTCATCTAAATCTGATAGACAAATACGTCACATGAAAGAATCTTAATTGCTTTTATTTACCAGTGAGAAAGGCAATAAGTGTGTCTCCCTCGTAGGTAGTTGGTGTCACTCTTCGGTTTTGATGGATAATTGCATTGTTCCTTTTGAATCAAATTGTCCATAAGTGTTTTTAATTATTTTTCTGATAAAGCTCTTTTTAAAAGCTTCTTCTAAAAACAAGGATACATCTAGTCAAGTTTAAAGTCGTCCCTCCTAAAATTTTATGGTCCAATAAGCTCAGCCGGAATTTTAGCGTGCTAGGACCAGTCTGCAGGAAGATATACCAGATTACCAAGGCCCATTATTCCAACTCTGGACAGATCGGTGTTTGATCTTAATCCTAAATCATGCTACATGCTTAGCGGAGAAGCAGCAAATACCGATTTTAATTTCTTTGGCTTGTCCCGGCAGGTATCGAGCCCACAACCTTTCGCACTCGAGGCGTAAAGGCTAATCATTAAACCACAGAGACGGTCTTAAACTGAAGATGCTAAATTAAAAGCAAACGTTCCAACAATTATGACCTTGTGTTATTTTTTGTTTGTTGTTTAAAATGCGAAGAACACTCGATATCTTTCACAGACGAAATAACAAAAAGACATAACAAGTTACAAAAAGTAAACAGAAACTAAAGATTGAGTAAACAAAATTTTCACCCAAGCAGGATAAACACAACTGACATTAAAATGCTTTTAATTAAAGAAATACATAAAATGATGCATAAAAATAAATTATGTGTTGTTCAAAATATCATTCATGGTAAAATTGAACATTTATATTCGAAGAATGATTTCAAAGAATAAAAATCAATACCAAAATCATTTTGATATTTCTTGCAGTTAGTGGTGTAATCTACACTCATTCATTTTAGCCTATCCACACATATCAAATGAAAGGACTCTAATCGAAACAAATTGAAATGGGAAGCCATCCTTCGGCAGGGAAAACTACTTAGTGCAATATTTTTCGAACATTTAGTCTATGTTATTACTTTTTCTCTAGTAAATTATCTTTTGATAATTCTTGACAAAAGTTACCTTAATTTCTATTTGATATTAAATAAAACATATGTGTCTATTTTGAGAGTCACAGACATTTTTTAAAATGAATTTTTTGAATATATATGTAGGTTTTGAAATAGCGATTCTAAATCTATAAGTAGAGAATATCTTATATCGTTAGACATTGATAATCATATTGTCTACAATCAAATATGGCGACAAAATTCAAGATAAACTATTGAGATTGTATTGAATACGATAACCAATATTTTAACGATGAAATATATTGTTTCTTCAATTCTTCAACAGAGTGATCAAGGCATGTTAAGTTGATTATTTCTTTTTAACAAAAGGTTGAGAGACGTTTTGGATTGGAAAAAAATAAAGAAGAGAACTTTGACAAAAGCCAGATTTATATTGATTGTCCATGTAAAAACATATCAACTTCAGAACGAAATGCCTGTGTGAGATATCTTACAGATATAAACCGGAAAGAGGAACATAAATTAGGGAAATACGAACTGCTGTACACACCAGGAATTGAACTACATGAACTAGGAGGTAGCACTTGTCTGGTATTAATATTAGAAATCGCTTACGCGGGTTAAGGACAATGAGGACAATCAAAGAAGATCAGATTAAGAAAAAATGGGGTAAGTTTAGAAGAGACTGCACTCCGACTACGAGAAAAACAGAGGGAATTCTAAAATATAGTCTCTATAAGGCCTTCAATATGGTTGGAATTCCATTCGTTGTGTATAGCTTTAAATCGCCCTAAATAAAAATCGTGTATACGTAAACTAAAACGGCTTTTACCTATATATTATTAAAAATGTTAATGGTAGAGTTTTTTGGTTTGAAAATATTGCTTAAAAAATAATATAAAACATAAATGATGTTAAATAAATCGATTAAAAGTGATAATAATAGTATTTTTGGATTAAAATTGACCCATTATAACGGTTATTTGTAGATAAGTGAAATTTGTTATACCGTCGTAAACTTTCCTATTTCTGATGAGGACGTCCCTTTATGACCTTTAAAGAGTTTTGCAACTAAAAACAAGTCGAATTTAATCACGTGTTCACTTAAGCTGTTAATTCGAATGGTCATTTACAATATCTTGCTGAGAAACATTTACAGCAAGGGTATAGTTATCTGAAGCAGCTGAAATCATTATACTTTTTCTCCAATAACATATTTTAAGAATTTACTCCGAAAGAATGGTTACAACTGCAGAGTCTTGGCTACATATAGTAAATCCAAACGTTACGAGAATGATAGTTTAGAAAACGAAACATAATCTTTGAAACTGGCAGTTAAATTTATAAAATGACAGATATTATCGCGATTTAGAAGGTTATTCCACCCTTGTTGACGGTTTTGAGGAGACATTTACAATTTGAACTTTTTACAGCTTCGTGCTGAGATAGGATCCTTTCTTTTTGACAGTATTACACTAACAATTTTCATGCCAATTGATATTGAAGACCAACAATTATCATTGCAATCATCAATTTATCGAGTTTTTTCGACCAGAAGTTGGGCAGATAACAACTTTTCTCGAAAACAAATATAGCAGAGGGGTGTTTAAAGGTTCTTCTTGTTACAGTGTATTTTATACTGCTCTTCAGAAATTTTGCTCTTTATAATTTTAACAAAAAAGTAATTAACTTTTAATTGGGTTTATCAAATTTATCACATTCAAATACTTATAGTCAAAGACTTAGAATAAATGAGAAACGAACGACGGCTTGTCCAATTGTTTATCTTTACCAAGAAAACATATGACAACACTAGAATTTTTTTGGGTACAACAGCTGAAACTACAGTTGTATCAGTGTAAGTTTTCATGATATCCCTTTTAAGGGATAGACCTTGGTTAAAGGAATATAAATCTTGAAATTAATTAAATGTATTATAATATTCAAATTCATCAAATATTTTGAAGTATCTGATTTTAACAGAACGAAATTAACATAAGTTACTGAAGTGCTTACATTAGAATTAAGAACTTGGTTAATACAAACGTAAAAATGATTTATAAAATTTATGTCCAGTAACCTAGTTCTGAACCTTTAAGATTAAAAAATTCCCAATGTTGTTAAAATTTGGAAAATTTTGGGTATGCTTAATGCACATCTTAAGGAGTAACCTCTTATCAGTAGCAATTGAACTAAAACATAGGAAATCCAAAATCTTAACATAGGAAAAGAAGCACTCAAATCCGAACAGATCAACAAAGGAAGCCAATCCGAAGGCAGCGAACACCTATTAAGTGCAGTACTCTTCCGTATGTCCAGTACCTTAGATTTTAATTAAATTAGACAAATTTCTGTAAAACATTGTTTGATAAATTTCATGTCAGACAAGTCTAGGCTGGTGAATACCCTCAGGGTAATGATCCACCAGCAGAGGCATCGACCTAAGGACTCAAAATTCAAGAGTACCAAATGAATGTTAATTAAAAATGGAAAATTTTGGGTATTTTATATGTACATTCTTGAAGAGTTCTTATATAGTGTTTTAAAGTAAGGAATATGCACACAGCAATCGCATAAACGCATTTAAAGGGTCAAACGGGATCTAGATTAAGAAGATATCTGATTAAAATAGCAAAAAACTTGACTGATTTCAGGAATAGTTGTTTTTACAGCAAGATTAATCTCCCATTTGTTTTACCAGACAAGGGTCATCAATACTCTCACTGTTTGTGGCAAAGGCGTAACAGTGTCACTGAAGTTTGTTGTTCGATTAAAGGGTCTCTGTTCCCAAGTAATTTCTTTCAACCATCTCTCTTCAGAGAATATTGGAAAAGATAATATCCGTCAAAAACGACTAGATTAAATTTGAACTTCATTAGGGTTTCTCAATCTGTGAAACGTTTGTTTGAGTGTGTTAAATTGAAAATATTCCCCAAATACTTAACCTCATTTTAAAGCTTATAGCCAAATACTTCACATGAAATAATCTTATCTGCTTTTATTTACCAGTAAGAAATGCAATAAGTGTGTCTCACTCGTAGGAAGTTGGTGTCACCATTCGGTGTGGTTACCAGCATTGTTCCTTTTAAATCAAATTGTCCATTAGTGTTTTCATTGATTTTTTCTGATAAATATCTTTTTAAAAACTTCTTCCCTGATACCGAGATGAAGTCAATGAAAGACAGAGCAACGATGAAAAGCAAGCATTCCAATATACATACATATACATTATCTGAAGAGAGCAATGCTGTTGTCGCATAAATACTACAACAAGGATACATCCAGTCAAGGTTGAAGTCGTCCCTCCTTAAATTTAATGGTCCGATAAGCTGAGCCTGACTAGCTAGCAACAGTCCTCAGGAAGACATGCTAGTTTACCAAGACACATTATTCTGACTCTGGGCCGACCAGACTTTGCTCTTACTCATGTAAATGCTGCATGCTTAGCGGAGAAACAGCAAATACCAATTTTAATGTCTTTGGTTTGACCAGTCAGTAATCAAGTCCACACCCTTCCGCACTCGAGGCGTGCAGGCTAACCATTAAACCACCGAGGCGGGCTTAAACTGAAGATGCTAATTTACAAGCAAACATTCCAACAATGATGACCTTGTGTTATGAGACTTGCACTTATTATTGTTTGTTGTTTTAAATGCGAAGTACACTCGATATCTTTCCCAGACGAAATAAAAAACAAACCACAAAAAATAAACAAAAACTAATGATTGAGTAAACAAAATTTTCAACCAAGCAGGATAAACCCAACTTACATTAAAGTGCTTTTTAATTAAAGGAATACATAAAAGAATGCATAACAATTAAATTATGTGTTCTTTCTAATATCATTCATGGTATAATTGAACATTTATATTCTTAGAATAATTTCAAAAAATAAAATCAATACCAAAATTATTTTGATTTTTATTGCAGTTAGTGCTGTAATCTACATTTATTCATTTTAAGCCTATCCACACGTAGCAGAAGAAAGCACTATAATCGAAACAAATTGAAATGGGAAGCCAAATCCGACGACAGGGACAACTACTAAGTGCAATGTTTTCCGAAGCCTTTCCGTATTTAGTCTATGTAATTAGTTTTTCTGTGGTGTGTAATCTTTTGATAATTCTTGACAAAAGCTACTTAAATTTGTATTTGATATTAAATCAAAATTATTTTCTATTTTGAGAATAACATACATTTTTGAAATCAATGTTTTAAATATTGAACCTTAGGCAGCAAATATATCTGTAGGTTTTGAAATCGCGATTCTATATCTATAAGTGGAGAATATCTTACATCGTTAGACACTGATAATCGTATTGTCTACAATCAAATATGGCGATAAACGTTAAGGATAACTATTGAGATTGTTTTAAATACGATTACCAATGTTTTAACGATGAAAAATGTTGTTTCGTCAATTCTTCAACAGAGTGATCAAGGCATGTTAAGTTGATTATTACTTTTTAACAAACAATTGAGAGACGTTTGGAGTGGAAAAAATGAGAAGAGAATTGTGACAAAGGCCAGATTTATATTGATATTCCAAATAAATACATATCAACTTCGGAACGAAATGCCTATGTAAGATATCTAAAAAAATATAAACCAGAAACAAGAACGTAAATTTGGAAAATACGAACTGCTATATACAACAGGAATGGGACCAAGTAAACTTGGAGTTAGCACTTGTCTGGTATTTGAAATCGCTTATGCAGGTTAACGACAATCGAAGAAGATAAGAAAATGAAAAAAGGGGGAAACTGTAAAAGAGGGTCCACTCCGCCCAAGAGAAAACAGAGGGCATTTAAAAATCTAAAGGTTCTCCATAAGGCCTTAAATAAAGTTGGAATACCATTCCCTGTTAAAAGCTCTAAATTGCCCCAATAAAATATATAATTTGCTTTTACCTAAACATGATTAAAAATTTACATGTCAGATGCCGGTTTATTTTAAAGTTCTTCAACTTGATCATGCCCAATCATTCATCTAAATGAAACCGTTTGTGAGAACGTCCATGTAACTGATAGAGAGAGGACTTTGAGCTTGGCTGGATGTAATTGTTGAAGTATATCATGTCCACAGATTTCTGTTCAGACTATCATCATACTTTGAAGAGGTCCAAGAGTAGCAGATCAACAGCGACACATAAATCTCGTTTGTGAGAGAAGAAGAAATTTGTCATATAACAATAGAAGGTTGATATCATTCCATTTGTCATAAAATCTTGGAAAAAGATTTTAGTCTCTTGGTCTATATCAAAGAATAAATCCGATTTCAAAATTACTCGGTTCAAACGAGTACAAAAACAATTTGGCCTTTAAAGACGCACATAACTTATTGAAATCACAAACTCTATAAAGATATTGTACATCAGAAAATTTATCTTTTAAAGAATATCATTTTCAATGTAGTTATTAGATCAAACAGCACCTTTTCTCGCGAAAAAAACATTAAAAAGGGACCGAAATATTAAATTGATTGACTGATTGAATAGTGCTTAACGTCCAGTGGCAAATATTTCCTGCATATTCAGGACGAAAACATGTTAATGATAAGTGATGATGAATGAACCCTGCTTTGTACTATACCGACACGCTGAGTCGGATTTTTAACGTGATAGCTCACAAAACAGTCCGGAGGAAGACATGCCACTTTACCCAGACCAACCTTTTCACTTATTCCTAAATGACGCATGCTTAGCGGAGAAGCAGCAAATACCAATTTCAATGTCTTTGGTTTTACCCGGCCGGGGATCGAACCAACGACCTCTCGCACTCGAGGCGAACACGCTAACCATTACACCACCGAGGCGGTTCTCGAAATATTTAAAGATTTTTTTCTTATTTTGTTTTATATACGGCCTTTGGCGAAACTTGGAGAACTTAGTTTTCTGAACAATTGTATAAGATTACCAAATAGAGTCTAAAGTACATGGTTTTCTTGCACTTGAGTTAACGACTTCTAAACTATCTAATCTGACGATACATAAAAGTTGGATAATAATTAGAAACAAATTACTAATCCAGGTTAAATGTCGAGTGTCAGAATCTTCTTCTTCAGGAAATTCCAACACTTAATTCTCGTAATATTCTGTACAAAGCTCGATTAGATAAGAAATTAATATTTTAAATAACATAAAAACTTAACTTATTATTGCCGATTGATTTAACTTAAAGGTCGTTGTTACCTGATAAAAATGCTAGAATTGCATTTAACTGACTTTTACTCGAAATTAAAATCCTACTGCCAGGTACATTATAATGTTTACAGACTAATAATTTTACTAACAATTTACAATGAGCTTAAACGTCTATCTATGAAATGCCAATGATACGGTGGATTAAACGGCGGTTGAAATTTGAGGTGGACCAACGATCAGGTGTTGCTGGTAATGTTTGTTTTTAAACTTTCCTCATTACCATTCATTGCTTTTAGTGCATCAAACGGGATGGAGAAGATAATATTAGTGCGCAAGGTCTAAATCAACCATGGAAACATTAGCCTATAGTCACTGGTGGAAATAAACAACATATCCGATACATAGCGCATGATCGGGCTTGGTCAATGTATGTCTAAGTCATATTGTAATCAATAAATTAAACTTACTTTTTCTTCTACATATTAATCCGAAATTAGAAACCTTAACCATGTATAAACGGTTTCCATCAGAATATTATTTATGCTTCCGAAAAGCACCGTGAAGGCATTTTTTACCCGAGTACTTTTAAATATAAATGTTTAAACCCGTGAGTTTGTTATAATTTATTTTACTTGGAACGTTTCAGGAAAAGGGAACAGGTATGCGTGAATTAAAAAAATCACTGAAGATTTGCGTTTATATATCAGTTTGTTAGTTGGTAAAGGATTCATTAAGTTTTCTACTTTCCATAAAACAGCTTCGAATCCAGAAGGCAGGACAGAAATTCCTTCAGCCTGCGGCCTCATAATCTAACCTTCCACATTTTTTCTCAGATGTTCAATGGAAATAAAGACCTACATTCGACATAAACCTTTACTTTGTCTAGACCAGTGTAGAATACCCACGCGAGAGATCAAAAGTGCAAAGAGACAGGACAAATTTGAATCAAACTAAAAGATAAAACGTAAACAAAAAAACTAAAGCTTGGAATCCACGAACTGCTTGCCTTGTCTTGCGTGTATCACCCGTCGTGCAATTATAAATCTCAAATCCGGGTAAACGTAAATCCGAGAAGAGGTCAACTTATATTTGTAATACCGGTAACAGGTCCATAACTAGATTAGATATACTGATACTAGAGTTCATCTTACGTCGGTCCTATTAAATGTTGATTATATTTGAGCAAGTCATAAAAACAAAATGCTCTTAAATGTTAAATGTTAAAAAGAACTTTTTAAAAATATGTTCGGCTTTGGTGACGATATTTCTAGCTGGACAGTGGACTTATAAACGAGAATCACCAAATGACAACGCATTGAGAAACATAACTGGATTATGTCCCTTTAAACCGTTACCATACCACACATGGGAAATCGGGTGAGTTTTTGCATATACATAGGTGTCTTCTTATGTAAATAAGAGATTATCTCCTTTGCCAACATACGGTAACTTCGTAACGAGAAATGATAACTAACATAATTCTCATTTCATCTAAAAGGAAATCGAAGATACCAAAAGGGCAAACATAATTCGTTAAATCGGAAGACAGACAAGACCATGGCCAACAAAATGAAATGAAAAACACAACACTACACAGAAAACTAAAGCCGGAGTAGCAAGAACCCTAAAGCCTGCGTTGTGACGGTCATCATATTTTGTGTGTAACAAATTTTGGCTGTGGTGGACATCTTAGTTTGTAGATTGGTTATTTCATAATTTTGAATAGAAAAGTAGATTTTAATTGAAATTGTAAAAAGGCTATGATTGTTGTAAGTCCAGTCTTAATAGCTATATATGCCCTAATGTCACGTTCATTACGTTATTACATGTATTTTCAAATTGATCCATTATCTAAAAATTGTTAATTTGAATTATTTTCCTATTTGTCCCTAGATTGTCTAATGAGTACACGGTTTACCTGCAGGTAATTTGGCTGTTAAATATTTTTGATAAACGTATGCAAGAAGTTGATCGTGTCTTTTCCATATTCCCTTTGAAATTTTAAATTCAACTTCTAAACATTAAAACCAGTATTCTGATAACTATTCAACAAATTGGCTGCAAATAAGCCAGTGTCTGGAAGCTTTCCAAGTATAATTGTTCTGATGTTCCGTACATCAATTCTTTTACGCAGGTGAAATTGTTAAATATGGGCCTACCTTATTTCTCTCATATTAAAGTATGGTTAATATTTTAAAATTAATTGTAAGGAAAATGGTTCAATCAAACCTCTTTTAGGACCTTTTGTTTAACAACGCATAATGACTAACGACATCGGAGACTGCACAACCACCATTCCATGAAAGTGTGATTGAAAATAGCGAATCACTTTCAGACAATAAATCATTAACAGCTCAAAGCTGTTAGTGAAATTCGATGTTTTGAATGGAAAGCAACTACGATAATCACGGTATATTGTTTATATTCAAATAAAAAATCAAAATATCTTTATATAACGTCGAAATAATTGTTATAACATTCAAATGAGGTTAATCACTAAGGGAATAATTCCAATCTAAAATTCCAAATCAAATTCAAATTTAATTTAAAATGTTTAACGGATATTTACATTTCCAATATCAACGGCCGACAGATTTCTTCATATGATATCACTAGGGAATACATAGGCCTTCATTGGGACAATAACATTTAATTACAATGTTACTCATTTGTATATGAGTGAAGAGTATTACGACCCTTGTCTAGATAAACAAGACGGAACATGTTTTGTTTTTAAGAACCAGTGTGCTTAAAATCGTGATAGAGTTGGATATATGTTTTTAAAAAAAATTACAATTCTTTAGTTTTAATATTTTGTTTGAAGTGTAAAATCATGTGCAAATAAGCATTGCGGTAAGGGCATTTCTTAGCCCCATTTTTGGTTTAAACTAGATATTGACTCACAGGTTTATATGTAATAGTTTCAAAGTTTTAACATTGAAGCAACTATAATCACTGGTTTGTTTATTTTCCCTTAGATCTTACTGGGTTGAAAATTCTATTATCAGGCGACTACGCTGTAATGAAAAAAATATCGTTGATTCCATTGTTCTTTGGCGTCAAAAGGAAGACGTTGTCATTGACGTTATATGGCAATCCAGCAATCAACCGATTATCGTTGGTCATCATTACTCGATATCGTAAACGTCTCGATAGATATTATCGATCTTTTAACGAAGATCAACGATAATCTATAATTATCAAAGAATTTTTCACGAATGATTATTTATGGTTATTAAAGTGCTCAAGCAAGTTTATCAAAATTCGTTAAATTACATTTAAAGGAAGGATTTTGGTCTGCAAGGGTTAACATTCAACCACTTTGGAAAGATGTAAACTCTATCTTTCCATCATACATTATAGTATCTAAGAAATGAATAAGAACATTCAATTCAAGAAACTGTAAGACATATTAATATTACGCTTTTCAACTATGAAAACCTGCATTAAAACAAAAAACGTCGCCACAATGACAATGAAAAAAATTTATAGTAAGTTTCACATAGAAGATTTATTCAAAAAATCACCATAGCCTCGTCTCTGTATTGATTTGTTACGAACATATTGTATTAGACAAAACGTCGGAAAAATAAATTCAAATTTGAACTTGAATATGATATTTTTAAAAATAGTATAATTTTATAGACATGTTTTTAAAAGATATTGTTCACAATTTAACACATATTATATCTATTTTGATATGAAATAACTTCTGCCATTATGTGGAACATATTGAAAAACCAAGGGAAAACCCAGAGAAAACAATTTAAGGAAAGTATGGAAATTACAATATCACCTTGATTTAATGCACCCAGTTATTTAAGACGATATGTATTACATTAATTATATTCCGCATCGTACTTAGTCATTCACGATCAATCAGTCCTCAGAAGTATGCTGCAACATGGCTAATATAGTCTCAGTACCCATGCTACTGGTTCAACAGCTGCTTCATTTAGGCATTAGACGATCTGACGATGTTATGTTGACAAAATACAAGAACCAAACGCAGAAATTCCAAGATCAAATCATAGTAAAAGAAGCACTCAAGTAAATAAATAAATAGATATTTAAACAAATTGAAAAAAGGAAAACTACTCTGTGCAATTTTAAACCATTTAAATAAATATACAAAGGACTTCATTTTAAGTTTGGGATAAAAAAATAATGTCAAGATTTTAGATAGACTTACAGCAGATGCTAACATTTAAAACGCTTATTTTTCACATAAATTGAAAAAACCTAAATCAAAAGTTAAAAACAAATACAAAAACCACGCTCCGCTTAACACAATTTTTAAGCTGCGGTCCGTATTTCCTTTTTGTTGGTTCTCTTTGATTTTGTCTTACTCACGCGTGTTCGATTTCCCCTCACATGAAATGACCTGACTGACCCTTCAGATTACACCATAATTGTTCTCCTTTGTATTTAAATGTTTATGTTAAATATTCTGTATTACTTGGTGTGTGTTATGTTAACCATTCGAAAATGCTGTTGTCGAATATTTGCGCTCTTTCTCGTTTCCGTATGGTATTGCATTTTCTCTAGATAGAGATAATTCAGAGTTCTCTGTGAAGAATCGTCAAAAACACATTTTATTCTAAAATACCCTTTTAATTTCCACCTCGATTCTCTGAACATATATTTAGATTTGCATTATCAATTAACAAATCCCCTTCAAATCTTCAAAAAACCACAAAGCTTAATGTATGATCCTATTAGAAATCTACTGCAAGAAATTAAACATGAGTTAATGGTCTTTCAAATCATTTTTAAAAGTGAAAAACAGTTTGTATTGACGGCGAATTTCTAAATACTTTCTTCATATCCATCATTTTGACTTTCGAAAAAGGAAAAGGAGGGGCTGGTGGTGGCGAGCGACTACCTATATTATTTTGGTAAATTAGGCCAGAAATATATTATCCTTGGAAAAATAACCTTGGTCAAGAGTTAGAATTTCGAAAAAAAATATCTTGTTGACAAAGTCCTTTTTATCTGGCACAGATATAAATACGCTCCAATGCAAAAAAAACATGTGAGAGACTTAATTATCTTATTACAAATGCTTAAAGTTAATGCTAGAGATCAGAACAAAAAGTTATACTTTTTTAACCTATAGACGTTTATGATTTTCTCTGGTATACAATAAAATATATTGGTTATCGTAAGAAATGACGTCTATAATTGTCGGCACATAAAAAAGACGATGCCAAGGATAAAATGTATATATTATTCTATGTGTCATTATCTATAACAGACAGCTGAGCTTTTTACTTTCGAATTATGACACTATGACGTCACGAAGTTTAACCGACAATTATATGTGTTGACCCAGATTTATCTAACTAAATTTAATTTCATTTTGAAAGGATAAAACGAATGTTTTGTAACAATTCATTGAGCAAAAAACAAGATAGATAATTTCCATTAAATACGTCCAGCAGGAATATTTTTAGTAAAAAAACTATAAACTGGATATAAAAATGTTCATCAGCAAGTATTTACTGATATATACTGGGTGATGCCAACCATTAACAGTATCATTGTTAAGAATAGGCACCAGGTATCTCCATCCTGGAGGCACTAGTCCTCTAAAAGGGGCGTCCCTTATTGTGAGGGATGAATACATTCGCAATCCGTCAAGAGGATGACGTTAGAGACGCACGGTATTTAGGAAATGCCTCGTCTAAAGCACGTTAATGACCCCTTGTAACAGCTCATATTGAGTGGTCAGTAGGCGGCCAGTTACAAGGTTAAATTTTCCGCCCCTGTCCAACCCGCAATTTTTCCAGTGGCAGTCTAAAAGTCCCTCCCTTACCGGTCCCTTGCTCACAGTCTACATATTGATTTATTGTTTAACTTGTTTTCGACCTGAATATGCATGAAATATTTGCCACTGGACGTTAAACAACAACCAATCAATCAATCAACTAAATATTTGATGACATCAGTTTGGAATAGCAATCCGAAAAGTTCCAAAGTGCATAATCGAAAAAAGAAAGAATAAACTCTAAAATAAAAAAACGGAAAACAAAAAGAACAAAGACTTTGCCTTCCACATCAGCAATTAACGAATTAAATAACTGTCTTCTAAAATGGTTTTCGGTTGATCTTACATTTAATCTGGAGCCAAAAAGGCAGATTAAAAATATGAGGACAGCAAATAAAAAAAAGCATTAAAAGGTATTAAACTCTATAACTTCCAAAATTGCACCATGTGAAAGGAATAACAACATAAGGAGTTAAACTCTAATTATATAATACTGATTGTTTATTAGACAGCCATCCATCGTGTACTAAGGGAAATATCAGTCAATCTGAAATTTTTTATAGACTCTGATTTTTGCAAATAAACAATTTTTCTACATACCATGTTTACTTCTGATATAGCATCAAAACTTGCGATTATTAACTCAATTCCAATGTCTAAGGCTTCCCCTGCAATGAAACATGTAATTAAATAAATTTCAAAGTAATGGAGAGTTTCTCTCATTAGCCAATGATCTGTTGTAAAATAATAATTGAATGACACAGAAATGATTTGTAGAAAAGTGATAGATGGGTGTCGAAAGAAGAGGCAGAGACTGCTTACTCTTCCAGAGCACATGAGTCCACCGTTGTTTTCAGAGGTTTTGTGTTACTTAAGCATTCTATTTTGTGTTCTTTTGTTAGTTTTCCGTTTTGTGTTTTGTCAAAAAATATATGACCTTGTTATTTTAACCATCTCAAGCAAGGGACTTTAGTAAGATCAACATAATAATGTGGAAAAAATTGATTTAGTCATTGATCCAGTTTACCTAGTACTCTGTAGTATACCCATACGAGAGATCAGAAGTGCATAATGCAAAGAGGCAAGACAATTTCTAATACAAACTAAAAGATAAACCGATAACAAAAATAACAAAGGCTTGGACTCCACGAACACCTTTTTAAAACAATCAGTCACAAATATGGAAACGTCACCTATTATGATAAATCATAATTAATCCAGATGCTTTGGTATCTAATTCCTCATCTTTCCATTTCGTAAAAAATCCCACATAACCATATTTTAGTATCAAAACCTTTTTATGATAATCTACCACGTCATTACCAAGGACATGCACATTAAAAAACAGAATGATGTAGGTCTGTAAGAACATTATCGAAATTAACATTGGGAATTAATAGCACGGCAAATAAAACCTCTCAAATTTTATTTATCAATTTACGCACATCTGTAAGCTGACCAGATACTTGTGCATCATTTGGGCACGACGTGGAAAATCTGGGAAAATGCATGAAAGTTTCTGAAAAATAATTTTGCTGAAAGCAATGAGTTAGTTAACAAAAACAAAAGCATTATTTATTTGCAATCTGTACTATTCAATTCTTACATTATTTAGTTTTTCATTTACAGAAGATATCAACCAATACCCAACCGGTTGTGACAATGAAAAAAAAAGCTCTTTCGATATCATTATAATATTTATATTAAAAAAACTAATATTATTAGGAAGGGTTTGAGGAAACCAAAAGACACATGCAAATTCAAAAATAGGCAAAGGAATTCGAAGATACCAAAGGGGCAGACTGAAATCGTAAAGTCGGAAGACAGAAAAGACCATGGCGAAACAAAAAAATTAAACCCATTAAAAATATAGGAGAACAAAGATGCTTTGGTGATCATGTTGGGAATTTCTAGGGAAGATACTAATGGTGATTCTTAATCAGGTTCGATAACAAATTATTAAAGGCATCGTCATCTTTTTCTGTTAGATACATTTAGATTGCTGTCACCTATTCACATTTTAACTCAATCCACCATATCATCTTCGAAATTTTTACCGTTTTGCAATCTTATTTTAACTCGAACAAATGAGTTTTCCTTCCGGATATTGTGCATATTAGTATTCAATTTGTTTGAGTGTTTGCATGATTTCCTACTAATATTTGTAGTTGTCGTTTTAGAACTGTAAAATGTAAGCAACTCTTATCTCTCAACAATTCACGTTTTGGGGATTTCCTTCATCTCATATATCCAAGTCAGCTCGAAATTAAAGATACT
>JAULBM010317021.1:0-13764 GCA_032357055.1 Geukensia granosissima | reverse complement strand
AGTTCGCCCTACGGGCTCACTGAATATTTTCCGTGATAAAGTCAGTACAAGATACAAAATGTCCTATATTCTATATAAAACGGTTGGTTTGAACTGTAAACTGTGTTAAGTCTTCTTCTTTGAGCATTTTATTGCTTTCAATAAATAATTTTATCTAAAAGACAGGTCCTATTTAGTTCTTTATGAAATGTTAATATGCTGATTTAACGGAAATTTCACACTTAGCCAAATAAACAGTTAAGCAGAATCAAACCACATTGATATATCATTACTAGATTTACAAGAAGGAATATGGAATATATACCAGAAAGAAACAATCCACATCTTTTCTGAATTGCGAACTGTATAACCTCTCGTTAGAATCACTAGAAATCCGTGGGACACGAAACACGTTCTTCAAAAAAGTGCCTTGTATTTCTTTGTCACTTTTCATACAGATGGTAGACAAAATGAAAAAAACAACGAATGAAAATGCCTTATTAACAATGCTTACGAAACTTTTGTCTGGATTAATCTTTAGTTGTTTTACATAGAAAATCTTCCTCCCTACCGTAATCTGTGGAAAATGCGTGATAAATCGTTGACTTATTTTCCAGACATATGATTATTATTTTTCATTCTTGGGTTGTCAGACATTTGCTTTGCCTGTATTGGAACCTTGATTATCAAACCAAATCATGTTTTTTAAATTAATATTGATTTTTGCTTGAGGTTAAATGAACATTTTAGTCTTATTCATCTAATTTTTAACATTAGGTTTTTAAATTCCAATTTTTTTTTAATCAATATTATATGCGGATTTATCGAGTTTTAGTCAATAACTTTAAAAGCAGACAATAGAAATCACTTTTATCAAGTTTTTATCAACTAAACCATGCCACCAAACAATGCAACATGGTAAATAAAGCTTGCAAAGGAAGAAGCTGGGGTCACATTTTTGACCCGAGAATTTGGCTAAAAATGAACAGTGGATAACATTTATTATTTTATATTTATTGTATTGAGTAACGTCTTAAACAAGAAAATCCAACAGAATTCGTAGTTTAATTGGTTCTACAACGGTCACATGCCACCTAGAAATTGTTTTAAATATGAAAATACTAAGAAATTATTTAGTTTGATACAATTGTGTCGATTGTAACATACATCGGTCAATAAATTAAAATCACAACCAAACTTTGCACAATTAAAGATCTATCAAGTTTGGTTTAAATTTCTTCGTGATGTTTTGGTGCGATCATATTTATTTCGAACAAAACACCTCAAAATATTTAGTTTTTATTCTTGTTGAAATGGTCAAACATTTCCCGTAGTTTGGTCGAAATGACGAAACTGATATAAGAATAAGTAGTGAATGATTAAAAAACGTTTATTAAACAACATTTTCACAACAAATTATTATTGTGTCGCAAAACCTAAAATTTGGGCCAAATATGGGGCTTAACGTACCTGATCGTCCTCTTAATAAAATTACCCGTGATGGTTTTATTATTATTATTAAATCATTGAATGCGGTTTTCATTGTTGTTTATATTGACTATCTTGTTCGGAGCTTAATACTTTACTAAGCAGTTTATATTAGTTACAACATTTTCTACTTATCAATTTATTTTTAAATTGGCATTTGTACCATTTCATGTTTTATTTGACTTCTAATATTTAAACATTAAATTCGATTGGATGTGTTTTCGTTGATACCCTTGGTTTCCTGATCGGCTGCTTTTAGGTTTTGAATTAGCAGACAGCAACTACGAGTACTCTTTCGAGGTCTTGACTATTGTTGTATCATGTGTTAGCTTTAATGGAATTTGTTGTTTGTTTTCAGTATCAAATCAAAGTGTTAAAGTCATTCTAAATATTTTTAGCGTGTGTGTGTTTTTTGTTGTTGTTGTTGTTTGTCACACCACTGTCCCAGGTTAAGGAGAAGTTCATGATGTTTAAGCGCTCACAAACTGGATAATCCCAACCACATTCATGTACTTTATAATTTCGTTCCAAGCCAGGAGCTTGTATTCCAGTGAATGTCGTTGTTTAAATTGTCATTTATTGTTATTTGGTCGCCATTTTTTCAATAGATTAGGTCGATTGTCGTGTTTTATGAATAATTTCACTTATTGTATTGTGGATGCCTTTCACAGCTTTCGTTATGATATGGACTCCGGTTCACTATTGAAGGCAGTAAGCATGGTGGGGTCTGTATAAGTTTAAATTGACTATTTATTTGTTTGGTGGCTTTCTCGTGGATAATCATGCCACATCTCCCAATTTTACAGATAGATATTAAATGCTGGAAAATCTTTTATCGAATCGTAACTCATTTTATGATAGGCTTATGACATAAAGCAAAATGTAAAATTCCAACTTTTTAACCACCAGTTTTATCATGTGGGCCCCTTGAAAAAATAAGAAACACGCTACTAGCCATATGTTTCATATTCCACACAAGCCATTTAGCTTCTTTCCTTCCTAAAACCTGCTGTTATTGATATTTTTGAGAAAATGAGAGATATCAGAAGGAAATTGGAAGACCCAATGCTCTTTTGGCATTGTTAAAAAGTACCAATTTGGGTCTACGTTTGTACAATAAGATTTACTGCTTCTCTATTTAAGATGCGTGATCATAATGTGACTTTTCCCCGAGCTGCACTCACTAGTATCTGGAAAAAGTCCCGATAAGTTCAGTGCTGTAATAATGCTAAATAGATGCCCTGTTGTCACAGGAGATCTGCATTATATTAACAACCATGTAGCAGGCAATTAGGATTTAACCCCCAAACCCTTGTACCACAAATCTCGGTTTAAGTGTTACTTGTTTTACATTGTTAACTTATATCTGAATAGTTTTTACATTTGAATATCATTGCATTTTATTCTGGAGCTTTTTGTAAATCAAGCTGTACAGTCAAGTAATAAAAAACGAAAAGAGTTTGGTATACATTAACAAATAAGATAAAATTCAACATAAATTAAATCTTAACAATTTATTTCGACCTATTTGAAAAGGACTATCTTTAAAAAGTTGTCTTATTTTTGGAATATTGAACGGTGAAAGAGTCAGATATTAAAATGCTTTTTCAAAGTGTGCTGCCGTCATACGCATTTAGTCCACGTTTATAATATTGAAAAAATGATGATGAATGTCTTTTGTAGCTATATCTCTTTGCTCCTCGATCTAGCAACGTAAGATGGATATTTACAATATTGCAACATATTATGCGAATTTATTTAGTTATAAATTACAGGCAATGGCTTATTCCCTTCTGCAAAAATGTTAGTAAAAAGTGAAAATAATTGTGGTGAATATTGCCCTTTCACATTTCTCCTTAGGTCAAGTTTGTATACCATCCCTTTCTTGTTTTTAATCTTAGTGTATAATATTCAGGCAAATAGAATGATTATTTTTTCAGGGATAGGTTGCAGATAAAAACGAAAAAAGTTGTGATATAAAGGGAGATATGGTATGAATGTCTTCGAGACAACCATCCAAATATGATATATCAGAAAAAAGCACAAATTACATCCAACATCATGTTTCCAACTAATTTGGCTATTCCTGAATTTGAGCCTATTAATATAATATTGTAGGATTTTCACATCAATTTACAAAAAAATCGGAATTCATTTCTCTTTATTGATTCAAAGGTCTTACCTTTTACTAGTTACTCCTTTAAGCAAAGCCATTTAATTGTAATGAAAATAACATATTGTACATGTCACAAGTAAGCATTATCGAATATTTAAGTATTTGGGAACAGGGGCAGAACTGAAAGAAATCTAATAATTTAGGAAGTAAATTGGTTTCGTACTAACTTGGATGAAATTCTTCGTAGGAAAAATCAAGAACTTATAAATATATATATTTTTTATTTTATTATTTTTTTATATTACTATTTTTGCATACAACTAACAATGTCTGTTGTGTTCTGACCTCTTGATAGTTTTACTGGACCTGTCTACCTGTGCCTTGATAAAAAAACTCGTCGTTTGAGAAAAAAAACTCTTTAAAATGCAGTGAATTAACTTATACATTTAGTAGCTACATTGTAAAAATAATTTCAAAGATCTCTTAACTAGATTATATTATTTAAAAATAGTTAAAGTTGTTGGGACGCTAAACCCATTTTTGGACACAAAAATCTATATCAACTGAAATATTATTTCAACAACATACACTAATGCTAATGCTAGTACGAACATGGTTTAACTCAAATATATTTTGTAAAATGGGCTGAAATATTGCAGGCAAATATTTTTATATGTCCAAAATATATATCAAACAGATTTGGATGACAACATAATACAGCTTCATAATCACCGCGTATAAACGTTACGTTGGTAGAGTACCGAAAAAGCGCGTGAAAGTACTTTTTTCGTAGGTGAGAGCAGTTTTTTTCAGTTTTTTCCAGACACGGAGGTAAGTTATCACAATTTTTTCAAATTAAAGCTGTACAGTGGTTCAAAACAAATATACTACGGAACACTTCGATGATTACCCTGTGTTCTGACATTAGTCGTATCTATCTAGAGCCATTAGTTACCTTAAACACTACAGACCTTTCCGTCGTTTGGGGTTCATTTGCTGCAATATGCACCTCAGATGTCGATTTTCCTTTAAATACCACAAGGTATGGTTACCACAAGCATACACGGAAGTAAACAAACTTGATATGTACCTTAAACACTCATTAATTTATTAGAATTATGCGTATTGGAGATTTAATCACTCGTTTCTTCTTCAGCAAGTTTGTCACGCAGGGAAGAGTGAATTCTGATTTCTCCAGACGAAGGGTAGAGTGCTGTTTTTTCATTTTGTCTCTCCAATAATGTCAATTTAGAACACTTAAACAAATCTACACTTTATGTGTCGCACCAATCATCACCTTCCCTGTCAACAATTCTCGTGGACACTACTTTTGCACTATCTTATTCATGTCTGTTATTTTGTGTTTATATTGCTAATGTTATAATTAGAGAAGTGGTCTTGTATCTATTTTATGTTAACTGAGAGAAACATAATTATAAAATATAATAAAATAAATTTACCATTTTTTTCATGTTATTTATCTATTGTCAGAATTTTTGTCGCAAGAGTATAGTTTCTGAATAATATTAATAGTAGAAAGAATATTAATATATAAAGTTGTTATATCTCTTAAAAATAAACCTGTGCTTTATACTTTAAAGCATTTCAGCCAGTTCAGTATTTCTTCATATACATGCAAATGGCATGACTTAAATGGTCTTTTTACAGTATCATGGAATGTATATAAATTGTGGACAGATTTTATTGCTCCTCTCCATCTTAATAAGCACACTAAGTTCTTCAATAAGAAACAACAAAAGTTTATGACAGACCTTAGCCGTACAAAAATAATATCATCTTTGTTGATAATCCCTTAGTATTTAGGCACTGACCGGTTTCTCATCTGGGGAAGAGTCGGGTGGTTTTGATTGGTCTTACATTGTTGAAAATAATTGATTTAATTAATTTTTTAGTTTCCTCTGAGAAAGATACGCGAAAAAAATCATTAGTTTAGTTCGTGAACTACATGTGCGAGTATAAATTTCAAAAACGAAATTCTCACCAAAAGCTAAACCCCAGTCCCGGTCCGTTCTATATTAATGTTAATCTGACGCATTAACATGAGGGAAAACTAAGTAGAAGTTAATGCATCATTTTTATTTCTTTCAATGCAATGCGTGATGAAAACAACAGTTTTATCTAATTTAAGTGTGTTGAAAAAATATTGTACCATGCCGTTTTTCTCTTAATAGACATGATAGGTTAATTTTGATATTATATTTATTTTAAGGAATGAACTCACTTCCGATTTATTTATCCGAAATAACCTGTTTTGGGTCTTTTAATGCTGGAACATAAACCGCTTCGCAGTTTATTTAGCATAAATCGACCAAAAGTACATGTACATATGTAGGTTAAATAGTATAAATAAATCGCAAATTGAGTATATTTCTATAATATAATTTTTAAGCTCCCATTGTCTTTAACAATCTGCGGAAAAATATAATTGAAGATGGGATTATTTTGAATGATGTTGGCCCATGAAGACGTTAATGACGTCACATTGAGCAAGTTAGTTTATACAGGATACTCAAACTTGCTCAGACTGCTTGATGCATGTAAAATTAAATTTAACAAAAATTGTATTCCATGGCCAGTTACCCTGGATTTTAACCGGGATTGAATGAAATGTCCGTTTCCTTTTTTGAGTGGATGTAGCCACAGAGTAGTTTTTCTTCGGGAGGTGATTACTCTTCATAAAAAATTTTAAAAATTACTTTATATAATAGAATATTCTAAAATATGCAAACAGAACGTTTGTAGAATCTAAAATGTTAGTATACTTTATTTGACATATTATTTTGTTTAAATTGCATGGTGTTTTCGGAAATGCATATGAATTATATATTTTATATTTTAATTCTATTATTTTCATGATATTATTTCAGCAGTATTCTTAACCAATGGACTTTATAATATACATTAAAAAGTTCTTAGCTTAACCACATTGTTTTCTTAATAACAAATTGGGTATCAAGATCTATATAATTACGAAATCCCATAAACTTATATTAAGTAAAATTGATATTCCCTAACAATGTCAGAACACAGTTCTTTAAATTTAAAATGCCAATATAAGCTCAGCATATCAGCAATGAAAGAGACTTAGTAGTCTCCATGTGAATTGTTGACAGGGAAAGTGATGATTGGTTACGACACATAAGCGTGTATGCGTGTTTTAGATTGACATTATTGGAGAGACAAAATGAAAACATGACAGTACTCTACCCTTCGTCAGGAGAAATCAGAATTGGCTCTACCCTACGTGACAAACTTGCTGAAGAAGAAACGAGTGATTAAATCTCTAATATTCATATTTCTAATAAATTAATATGTAGTTTATGGTACATTCCAAGTTTGTTTACTTCCGTGTATGCTTGTGGTAACCATACCTTGTGTTATTTGAAAGAAAATTGACATCTTATGTTCATACTGCAGCAAATGGAGCCCGAACGACGGAAAGGTCTGGATTGTTTGAGGAAACTAATGGCTCTAGATAGATACGACTTATGTCAGAACACAGTATAATCATAGTAGTGTTCCGTAGTATATTTGTTTTGAACCACTGTACAGCTTAAATATGAAAAAATTGTGATAACTTACCTCCGTGTCTGGAAAAAAGCGAAAAAAACTGCTCTCACCTACAAAAAAAAGTACTCTCACCCGCTTTTTCGGTACTCTACCAAAGTAACGTTTATACGCGGTGAGTAATCACACCTGGTTTTATATATACAATACACTTACATATCCGGAAAATATCAAATTTATTTGTCTAGCTTCAGAAACTGGTAAAATGTGGCGAGGCTTTGCCAAGCGTTTTTACCTGTTTCGCAGCGAGTACAAATGAATTTGAGATTTTCCTGCAATTCTTTAAAGGTAGATAAATGGACGATTTTCGTTCTAAAATTGTTGAATTGTTTAATCATTTCTACATTTCTTCAGAATGCAGACATGTTTGAAGACACCAGCTGGCTGGTTTCCGAATCTAACATTCTGGCTTGCTCATAATGCATTAGGATAACAGGAGACAATATTATGCTACTGTACAAATATCACTTTGTAATATTCGTCACTCGTATTTGTATAATAAAACGCTTAATTGCAGGATAAAACTTGATACACTGTAATACAATCAAACAACAAATTAAAACACCAACACCAAACTTGAAACATCAGAAAATTTGATGTTGTCAAAAAAAAAGAAACACTCACCAACAAACAGGTGGTGTTTCAGGTTCCTAAGGCTGGTACAAAACCAAATTCACTTTCAATTAACAAACAGTAGATTTAAAACCCATTGTCCACTGGTCATTTAAAGTCTGGAAGTATTTACCTTAAGTGGTCAATATTGTAAACATGTACCTTTACCAGGTCATTACATTTATACAATGTTCTATATTTTACTGGACATGCACTAGCCTAGGAAAATGAAAAGATAGAGGTAAAGGCACTTCTACCACAAGAAATATAGAGGGAATTAACTAATCTAGGGGTCTCCAAAAAACCTTCAAAAGGGGTGGCATACATGTACCACTCCTTGTGAAAAGCTCTAAATTGTCCCCCCCCCCAAAAAAAAATAAGTTGTGTATATATACGTAAAATAATACTGCTCTTAACTGATTATTATCAAAAATGTTGTAACAAACTATTTATCATCAAGACAATCCTATGATCACCTTTCCTGATTAGGACAGAAACATGTGATTGGGTTAGATAGTTTAATGGGATCCTAACCATGGTCAAAAGAAAAATGAAAGAAAACAAAAGCAGTTACAGATGAACCACAAAAATCAAACAGAAATTCACCCAATCCACTGCTAAAATTATATTTAAGAAGAGTACATACATGTGCATTTTGTACTACTTGTTTTCACATTTTTTTTCATTTATCAATGGTAGGTGTCTGTATAAAATGATTACCTTAACAAATTGATACTGAGAACACCTTGATATTTACCAAATATATCTCCTTTATATTCAAAACAACTAGTACAAATGCACTGTATAAATCAACCGACCTTGTCAATGAAATACACTGGGTATTTACAATGGTGAGTGCTGAAGCTTATAAAATGCATTATTGTATTACCTGACAATATCTAGTTACATGATAAAGCATAAATATAGTATCCTTATTTTCACATACACAGACAATATTTGCCAAAACGGTTAAACCAAGTCAGATTACAATTATATCTGAAGTTTGACTCTGAGGTAACTTTGTGCACTTAAAATAAATTATGATATTCTGATCTTTAAAAGAAATAAACTCTAAAAATGTGCTTTAGTTAATTCTAGTCACAAAAAACAATATAAATTCTTCATAGATACTGCTGATCATACTGGCACATATGTGTTGATTAAAACAAGCTGGTTGTTTATCAAGGGGAAAGGTGATTGATTTTTGTCCAAAATTTAGGACAACTCCTAAAACATTTGCAATTAAGCTAGTCTCTGAATATAGAGCTTCGTAAGATGTCACAAGGTAGCCAAACTAGGTTGCCAATTGGACGTCGCACGAAAATCGCTGGGTGTTTATACTTGAGGTAGTTAGTTTACACTTTTAATCTCAGGTAAAACCATGCGACATCGTGCAGTAGTCGGGCAATGTTCCGGCGACAGTCGTGAGATGTCGCGCAACAATCGCACGACAAAGTATAAATGAGCCTTTATACACAGGTACATGGTGTATTTGGACACATTTTATGAATACTTCATAAAAGGTCTTTTGTAAAGATTGTTCATTTTGTCCTCATCTTTAACAAACATGGCCATTATACAAAGGAAATTCTGAGTTTTTGCCAGGTGACAGATACAAACTCAGAGCTCTTTGCCTCTAATCTCAAGCCTATGTTTGCAATACTTCTCTTTTTTTAAATGTCATTCAGTTTTCTCTGGTCTTTTCTTTCAGGACATTCCTTGGTGTTATTAATTTAATAGATACATAATTTGATGGCAGCACTGTCGGTGATATACGAGTATATATACATGTATGCAAAAAATATCTGAACCTTTTTCCTAGCATGAGAAAACCTGTATAAAACGGCAGGCTTTTTTTTTACCAAACCAATTATACCAAAACTGTGTCTAAATGTCCCAAATTGCATAATTTCAATATTCTATTTCTTCACGATCTTTTACCATTAAAAAGTACAAATGTTCTGGTGTTTGTTATCAAAAGTAAATTGTGGTGCTCGCAAGCCCAGCATGGTATGACTACACTTATAGACAGGTGAACATTTGGGCAAGAGTGGACACACTATTTTGCTGGACACAGTTAAGTGCTTAACACAGTAATATGACTGGATCAGTTATCATCTAGACTACCATTATTCTGGAAACTTGAGTAACTAACATTTTTCCATAAGAATGCCATCCAACTCAGACAATTTACATTTCTGATATCTGGCCATATTTAAAAGAATGTTTGTTTCCCCTACCCTGATCTGACTGATCAGGTATGAGGCTATTTTTTTTGTAATTTGTTTAATTGGAAACCTAATGAAAAATCACCACAGAGCACTGATACTATGATAGTCATTTTTCAATACTGACCTCAGAAAAAGAATAAAGGTCGAGTTTGTAATATGTTGGTCACTGGATTAACATATCTCTTTAAAAAATTGTATATATGTATCAGAAAATAATGAATTTGAAATTAACAATTAATACTATCATTCAGAATTACTGATTTCTTCAATCATCAAAACAGACAACAAACAGTTTTAAACGTATCTGAAAAGGAGTTAGTTTTTCAGAGTACTAGTATTTATTAGTAGGTTTGAAAGAGAAGCAATTTTAGATGATACTTCTTTCAACAAACCCACTGATATTACCAAATATTTACAGAGATTGTTGTGCCACCATTCAAGAATTGTAAACAGAGGTGCTTGGCATGGGCAGCATGATATGACCGCAGCTCACTGAAATGTGAAAGGTGAACAAAAGACCATTTTGGTAAGTATTTCGTTGGACACAATTATGTGCTGGACACAGTAATGTGTTGGACACAGTAAAGAGCTGGACACAGTAAAGTGCTGGTCACAGTGATATGACTGGATAAAATATCATTTTGACTCATATTATCCTAAAAACTGGTGTCACTTTTTAATTTTTCCATAAGGAATCATTTGGGAAAAAATCCATCAAAATCATATTAAAAATAAAATTTTTCATATTATATGAAATTGAATTCCCCTCCCCCCACTACTTTGACCCCTTTTACCTCAAAAAGAGCAAAAGATAGAGAAAATCTGTTGACATACCACTGAGAGCTCTCATTGAAAGGAATCAAATGCAAAAAACCCCATCAAAATTGGATGAAAATATAAATTTCTGATATCCTGCAAAATCACATTTTTAAAACCTTTTGACCCCTTTTATACAAAATCTGAAAAAGCTACAAAAATGTTTGGAGAAACTTTTGTTACATTTTTCATGAGGAATCATTTGCAGAAAACCCCATCAAAATCGAATTCAAAATAAAATTTTTCCATATTATATGAAATTGAATTCCCCTCCCCACTACTATGACCCCTTTTAGCTTGAAAACGGTAAAAGATAGAGAAAATCTGATGCCATACTATTGAAAGCTCTCATTGAGAGGAATTAAATGCAAAAAACCCCATTAAAATCTGATGAAAAATAAATTTCACATCTCCTGCAAAATCGTATTTTTTAAACCCTTTGACCCCTTTCATACAAAAACAGTACATTTTACGAAATAAATGCTTGGAGTAACTTTTATTGCGTTTTTTATGAGGAATCATTTGCAAAAAAAAACCATCAAAATCTGATGAAAAATAAAAAGTTTCAAAAATTAGGGCGCGGCTAATTTTGGACCCACTATATCTCAATAACAGTAAGAGATAGATCATGATGCTTGTGGTATATTATGTTGCTTTTTTCATGGGGGATACAATGAAAAAACCCATCAAAATTGGACAAAAAATAGAGAACTTGCATCCAAATATAGAAAAATCACAATTTTTTGTGGTCGTAAAAAAATAGTAGATATGCCATTATGGCATGTATGGTATGATTGTCCATGAAATAATCTTCCACCTAATGACAGATGAATTTAAACTTCTACTGGTCCCATTAGGGCTTTCAATAATGAACTGGAGTCTATACAATTACAGAAGCTGTAAAAGTCATCAAAAATACAAAATGTGAATCTATGGGTCAGTGGACATGCAAACATACAAGAAAACGAGGATGTGGACATATTAGCAAAAAAGAGGGCTGAAGAAGCAAAACAACTAGCACCAGAATACATCGTCAATACTCTGCAAGACATCAAAGGCTGTCTAAGACAAAATCATTAAGAAATGGCAAGGAGAGGGGAAATTGGTTAAACTGGATGAACATTATTTGAACAGAATGAAAATGGGTCAAAAAATATTTTAAGATTATTCTACAAAACCAAAATTTTCCTTGCTGTTCCAACTAAGAACTTGATACTGCAAACTCGATTTATAAACAACAGACCGGGCAGGAGACCATCAGCCCAAAATGTGAGTGTTGAGAAGTGGAAACTGTAAGCCACATACATATTAAAATGTCCAAGCAATGAATATATCAGGGCCGACATGATGAAAGATCTTACAATCAGAGTTGGACTTTTAAACATCCACCTCTCCACTTTCTTTGGACAACTTAAAAAAGAAAACACAAAGAAGAATACAAATAGGAACTAGAAAGCTTGACCACTTATAAAGAAGAACAATGCAACAGTCAGACAAACCAGCACAGAGAGGAATAGTGTGCCTTTAGGCAATAAGACTGAGGATCTATTCATAAAACAGGACAATCATCTCATTCCAAATATCAAAGCCACATGTTTCACACTGACCAAGTCAAGGCCCTACTACTTTGGACAGAAACTGAAGAAAAGAGAAAGTAACAATTCAAACCCCTATTGAAACCAATAAAATAACGAGGGAAGATGCAAGCAGCTCCTGCTTGCCTTAACTCTGCCAAATTATTTGAAGCAAGCAGGGACGTATATAACAGACTGTTATATACGTCCCTGAAGCAAGTGAAGGATATTTTCCGTAGAAACATTTCGATCGACCACACCCTTATACATACAGACATACTTGTATTTTAACAGGGACGAATATAACAAATGACCCTGTAATTTCATGACTGTAAGATTTAAGACAGCAAACAAGTACGCTGTCAGTGACAGCTAGTGTCAATATTCCTGCTACACACAAAACTGAGAAGACGTAAGATTATTGACTGAACAAAGCTGTGAAATATTATGTAATATATTTCAAAGGTCATTCTATCTACTGACAAGTTACTGTTTCTGTTTTAGTGCGTATACTCACTATTGCCTTATTTTACTGCTTTTTCTCACAGATCGGTCTTCTCTTCGACTATTTTATAATGTCCCTCCGTGTGGTAAATTACGTCATATCCTGAGGCTCAACGGGGGAATGTAATAGTTATTTTGTTTAACAATGAATATTGAGCCAGCGCCGGAAAACGTATCTTTTTAAACTTTCATTGGCGAAAGGTTTTCTTAAAATGGAATTTCTAAAATAATGTTCAATCTTACATTCCAGTTATGACCTTGTCGGAGGACAAGGTATCACTGAAGTCAAAATATAGGACAATTGACTTGCATAGAAAATAGATAAAATACTGTGGAGGAATCTTTAAATATTTTAATCAGGGACGTATATATATACGTCCCTGTTTTAATGAATCATTGTCTACATTCATTTTTAATGAAACATTGTCAAAACTGAAATTATCAGCTAACATTTCTCTTCAAGCATAAATAAAATATATATAAAACTCAAATTCTAATTGTTTGTTATAAATGAAATTGAAGATGTAAAAATCACAAAATGCAAAATTGGCTGAAATGTTTGTTGACCATCATATGCTTGGCAAGCTAGCAATGCTTAAAATTATCTATAATTAGAAGAAAATATGTTAAATCTTGTTTTGCTTTCACATGCACATGTCTTGTTCACAGGCCTTGGTGATGTTCGAGCGCACCTATTTATGAAAAGGAATTCGGAGATACCAAATAGTCCATCAGCCAACACGGGAAAGTCTGCGATCCGATGTCTACCCCTGGGTACTGCAATATTTTTTCAGATCTGTTTTACCTATTATCTTAACTTTCATTTTCATCCTGTTATACTTTATAAAAGGTGTCC